>JAGDQP010008874.1:0-23547 GCA_022664845.1 Lepisma saccharinum | reverse complement strand
TCAGCTGATCGGTGGAGTAGTTGGTAGCACTTCGGACTGTTACGGATGAGGTCCATGGTTCGATCCCAATCTGGCGCACATTTTTTTACAAAGATAGCTATAATAAGCTATATGTAGTGTAAATAATAACAGTAACTTGCTTTCAGACGATTTTACAACTTTTTTTTTACAAATTTTCTTTGGGGTGGGTTAAAGTAACTGAGTACAGTTGTTTATCATAACCCTTCAAAATAACCTACGTGGAGGGTTACACCAACCCACTGGATCTAACCTTTTTAGCTGGGTTACTGTAGCCTTGTACTTATTAGGTTCTATATTTACCAACTCACTCTGTTGCATTAACCCATTTTTGGGTTGCTAGTAACCTTTTATTTCTTTCCGTGAAAGCTGTATTTTGAATGTGTTCCGCAAAATTGAGCTTTTCATCCAGGGTTATTCCTAGCTATTTAAATGTTTTTGTACGTTTTATCGTTTGCTTATTATATGTAATCGTTGGATTACGAATTGATCTGCTTTTGAATATCATATATTGCGTCTTTTCGACGGAAATTTCGAGCTTATTATCTTTGCACCATATATTAACCGCTTTCATGATTTTTTCGGCATTTTTTCCAATCCCTTTCTTGAATCCGCATCTGCAATGATTGCAATATCGTCGGTGTACGCAACAATCGCAGTAACCTCAGGCATCTCGTTCAACATCTTAACACAGGGGTCAATATAAATGTATCAAAAAATTGGACCACATACCGAGCCCTGTGGACATCCTTTATTTGGTATTCTCATCAATTTTTTTCTGGGGCACACAGGTTAACTATTCTGTTTTCACAGTAGTCCCCGAGCACCCTTATTAAGTAATTTGGTATGCCAATCTTCTTCAAATTGACATAGAGGGCCAGCCACCACATGTTGAGGAGGCCCCTTTAATATCAATGAATATTGCTGTCACATATTTTCCATCTGCCTCCTTTACCTCCTTATAAAATTTGTTTAGTGCATCCTGAGTGGACCTTCCCTTCCGGAACCCAAACTGAATCTGGTCTTCCTCGAGCCCGGTCCGCGAAGCCTGAAGCTGGGTGATAATGATTTTTTCAAAAAATGTTCCAATTACATTTAGGAGGCAGATAGGTCTATAAGATCTTGGATTACTTTCAGGTTTTTCTTGATTTTTCAGAAATATTATAAGGTTAGCCTGTTTCCATTTATTAGGAGATCTCCCTTGCGGCAAGCACTCAGAGGAGTCTTGCCAGAAACGGCACCCACAGGTCTTTGGATTGTTTATAAATTTCAGATTTTATTCCATCGGGACCCAGAGCTTTTTTGTTTTTAAGGTTTTAATTGCCAATTCTACTTCGTAATTACTTACTGTTAAATCTTTTCTCTCAATATCTCCTCCCATTCTAATTTCTTCTAATATGTTACTCATATTCCTTCTGACGTTTCGGTGTTCTTCCATCTCATCTTCTTCATTATCCTTAGGTATTAGTTATTCTAATAAAAAAATTGTTGACTCCCTCCATGTTTCTGTATATGATCCATCCGCTTTTTCCAAAGTTGCCAGGGTCGTTGGTGTTTTTTTTTTTCATGCATAATTTGTACGGCGTCCCCCATGGATCTAGGGACAAAACCTTCCCAGGAGTGTTGACAAAACCTTCTCAGGTTTCCTTCTTTTTAAGATCAAGTTTCTCTTTGTATTCCTTTTTTGAGAGTAGATATTGTTCTCATTTTCGGCTTCTAAGCTCCGGGTCACGTGATTGGTAACATATCCGTTTGGCTCGGGCAATTCTCCTCAATCTTTCGAGTTCGGCACACCAAAATGGAACTGTTACATTCGTTTTCCTCCTTGCCTGCTGTGGACAGGAGACCGCAATTGAGTCTTTAGTTACCTCCTCAATCTTAGACGCCATCCAATCGACATCCACATCCGGTTCAATTATAGGGAAGGATTAATTTGTTATTACATTTCTCCCAGTTTATTTTATTTACACTATACTTAAAGAAGTCCTGGTTCTCAGCAGCACCCCGCTCTACGTTATCCTTTTCTATTTCAAATATGTTTGCGTTATGACTGCTATTTGTATAGCCATCCAATACACGCCAGTTTAGTATTCGATGGAACAAATTTGGTGTTGTCAGTGTAGCGTCTATATTTGTTTCTGCACCCGCCCGGTTCTTGAATGTTGGCGATTGTCCCTCTTTGTTGTGCACTACCAGATTCTGGGCCAGGATCAAGTCTTCCAACATTTCACCTCTCCTGTCCCTATCGTTTTTGACAGTGCTATGCCATAAAGGCGATTTGGCGTTCGCATCCATTGTAATGATTAAATTTTGGTTCCTATAGGTGTTAATTATTGTGTCCAATTTGTTCAAAAATTTATATATTTCAAATCTATACTGGCAGTACATACTTACTATTATAAATTTTCCAAAATTTGTAAGTAATTCTGCACATGCAGTGTATTCATCCGTTAGTTGTGAAATTTCTATTATCTCAAAATTTTTGTTCAAGTTTACTATTGCTGCTTTTGGATTTTCTTTACCAACCAAAATGTACGCACTTGAAGGAATATTCGTTAATTTTCCTTTCAAGACATAAGGTTCTTGTATCCAAACGACAACAATTTTTTCCTCTTCAGACAGTTTTCTAATCTCCCCACCGACCATTCGGGAGTGTTGAGCATTTATCTGCAGCACCGAGCACTGCTCAGGCTACATTTAAGTTGGAAATTTAGTATGCACATAACAGTGCGGCCAGGACTCCTTAAGGTCCAGCAGCACCCTGCCATGTGCCCTCACAAAATCGTTATACACCTCGTTGAGATTGAAGTCCTCGTCCCGTCGTTCGAAGACTTCATCTATCAAGCTCAGAAGTTGTCCCGGCTCGGTGGGCAGATTATGTCTTTTGAGTGTATTCGGTGTGCTCGGTAGGTCTGTTGAGCTTATTCGATCAACAGCGTCTGGAAATGTTAACGTTACATTATACGCGTTCTCATGAAGTTTTCTAACACTCCTGAGGGCAACGGTCAGGATCTGCTGGTCCTCTAATATTGCCAATTTGTATCTATTTTCCTCAATGTTGTACGTCCAGTCTGTCACTCTTCGTTGTTCCCTGGATCCGCTCGCGCTGCCCGTCATGCAGTCTTCCTTGACGGTTGCTTCAATATGTGTCTCCTGATTTCTAACTTCTTCATTAAAATCATTCTTCATTGTCACTAATTCCTTTTCATTTTGCATATTATTTTTTGACCCAAATTTTGAATTTCTTTTACGTTATCTCTCTTTGAACTGTAGAATATACTTAAGTTCAACTCACAATTTAGGATATTTTTAAATAAATTCTTATCATTTATGTACATTCTAAAAATAATATTGTTGTTACTATTTATAATGTATTCATTAAACTTCCTTAGGACCTCTTCAGGGTTGTATCCCCATAATCCCAACCCTATTCCCGGTATTTGTATTTCAATAATCTTGTTTAATTCAATTTTTCGCATAAATTCCAGTACATCCTCTAAGTCTTGTGTAAACTCTTCTCTAGAAGATTTTATATGTATGAACTTTCATCCAAAAATATTTACGGAGTTAAAAACATTGAGCTCCCTACAGTTGCTTCTGTTTATGACTATATTGTCCATATGTTTGAAATCAAAATTTTCATGGGATTCAGCTACAGAGGACGTACGAAAAACCCCTCGGAAAAGTGGCCAAAATGGGATTGACAAAATGCATTATTGTTTGCTCTAGTTCTTCTATATCTAGATTTCCCTCAGTAATCGTCAAAGAATTTTCAATATTTTTCTTTCGTAAATATAATCTGTAAATTTTGCTTCTTTTTCTTTATTTGTCCAAATCACGTCTCTAATCCAAATTATCTCAAATTTAGTCAGACTGTCAAGGTCCTTATCCATAATTAGTTTTCCTTATTGTCCGTCCGAGTAAGCTCTTACAAGTTGCGCGTTCTTTTTGATCAGAGACTTGCAATCCTTTTTCCTCATAATTAGTAACTCAATGGACTCAGCACAGCTCCAATCCAGTAGTAACCTCTCGTTCAATTAGGTGTAACGTGATCATTGTAACAACTATCATTTCTGATGCACCTCTGATTGGAGACCGCTACTGCTCTTCAAGTAGGTATTACCACTTGTCGTCACGTTACCGAGCCAACTGCAATAGTGAATATTTACGAACTCCCACCGTGAATTGAACCCGATACTGCTAGCAACAAAGAGTAAAAGGGTTCACATTGATATCGAAATGATCCGCGCGAATAAAGACGTGCCGGACACACTCACAACGTAAACAGATAGTGGAACGGATGAAACAATGTAAACAAACATGTGTAACACGAATGTCAACAACAAGCAGACAGACAACAACGACAAACTCAACAGCAAAACAGAAGATGGTGTTGGCGTCGCAAAAGGAGGGACCTGGAGAACATCATTATAAAAATCCAGATATCAGGGTAACAGGGATCACTCGCTCTCTATTAGGTAGTCACTCCTCTCCCTCTAACTGTTCTCAGTTGCTTGAACTGGAACAAACTCCTTATACTCTGGTGCTTGACCAGATATAATCCTCTTATCTGTCTCTGATGCCAGACCAGGACAAACTCCTACCAACACTTACCTAGATACACATGTCCGCTCTCGACTCGTTTGGAGATGGAGCAAATCCCTGGCCCTCGCTGAGCCTGTTAGCGGGTCCTCCTTCTAAGCACACATCCATTCATGTTGGCGCTGACCCTCACCTTAAACCTATCATGAGACGAGAATACATCAGTAGATCATGTTAGTTACGTTATAACTAAACATTTGTATATAGAATCTCGGGCGGTCTTTTTGTTAAACATCGGGAACTTGTACAAATTTATAATAAAACCTGGTTATGGGCTATTCCCGTGAATTAAATAAACTCTACCTACAAAGTACGTAATCACATCCCGTGCGGGACATTTAAATTGGAACCTTTGGTGGTGGAAGCGCCTGGCCCACGAACATTGTGAAGTAGTGGACTAAGATTCTTGAAAAGTTCCGAAAAATGTGAGCTCAAGATCAGGACAATGTACAAGAACTTTACGTGTCAAGATATTGTTTTATTTAACAATAAACACAAAGTGACATAATTTTCTGTTTGGCTTCTATAGGAATTTCATATATATCAGTCACGTTCCATAGCAAACGTTTCTTTAGAAAAGAAGAGAACAATATTTGATAAAACCAGTATTAGAAATATTAACGTTAATGCCATACTAGATCCGGGGGTAGGCCAAGTCATTCAGAATCAGAACCAGGTAGCAATTGAAACGAAAATAATATAATGGCAACTAAACCTTCTTGCAACTTGCCCCACCTAACGAAATTTTCGAGACGCATAAACGAGCACCCGGACAGATTCTTCATGCTCTTCAAACACCTATCAACTCTTCAAGGCCGGGACGATGCAAAGAAAAAACAGATACCTCCTATGTATTTATAAGACAGTGCCTTAAATATGATTTTTCAACTCCAGTCACAGGACATGATGACCGAGCGCACCTACACATACTTGAAAAATAAACTTGTGAGCCTAAGTCGACCGAAAATACCGCACTACAAAGCTGAAATGGATATCAATATTGTACAACAGGAATCAGATGAACTTATTGACGCATATTTCATTCGTAAATTACGTGCCATACGCCATAATTTGCCTGAAGAGAGCTAAGAAGAGAAGGTGCATTATCTCTCGCTTTGTTTTACAAAAAAAATCCTTAAAAACATCGCTTTGGAGACGTATACATCCGTTAATGATCTGTACAAGAAGGTATACGAATTGGCAAAATCAAACGGTCTTCTGAAAAACTAGAGCTCGTAGAAAGTTCTCAAGTTTTACAAGCAATGGCAGAGCAAAACCCACAACAGTTAAATACACTAAATCCTGGTTAGCAAAATGTACAAAATCAAATACCAGATTTCCAAAATTTACCTCAACAATGACCAAGTATTCCAGATTTGAACCAACAAACACAAATTTTGAACTAACAAATACAAAATTTACAACAACCGATCTCTCAAAATCCTAGTTTTCAACAGCCAAAACAACAGCCTTTAAAGCCAAAATCTTAATTGTCTGTTGGTACATATGAAATATCACATACACAGAGACCTGGCACAATAATCGATACCACATCCCCTACCAAGCCAATTCCTACAATGATATACGACCTCCTAGACCCAAATAAATCTGATAACACAAATACTTTTGAAGACCTGATGGATCCTAATAAACCTTGTAAATTAGAAAAGTCTCAACCCCAACTTACCCAAACTAATCGCAAAACTGGACAATCTAACTCACAAGTTAGTCGAATTGTCATTAATGGTGATGAAAAATAACACAAACCAAAAACCATATTATAAGAAAAATGGAAAGCAAAACGGATAGAATTATTGTCGGAAGAATGGACGTGCAAAGAAGAACAAAAAAGATGGAGGAAAGCAAGAAAAGAAACAAGGAAACAACAGCGGAACTGTATTTGTCTGTGTGATCTGCTTTAAGAGAGGACATAATGCCTATCATTGTTTTTGGCACAGAAATAAGAAAAACAATCAAGATTCCGAAAACTACTTAGCGAAACCCAAGTCAGCAAAGGCTTGAGGGCGAAGACTAAGCAGAAATCTCAAGAACCTACCGCTAACAAAAAAGTCTAAACATTATCTTCAAGGACCTGTCTCTACGAAGAAGAAGACTAAGAAGAAACCTCAAGAACCTAACGACGCCTAGGTGAAAACTAAGCAGAACCTTCCTGGGCCTGCCGTAGACGAACGGCACCACATATGTACTCTAGTCAAGTTGTCATCTCAGAAAAAAGAGAAGCGGTTAGTTATGAAACCGAAGAAAATAAATCTCTCATTCATATACAAGTAGAAGAAAATTATATTCCAATAATAATAGATACTGCGAGCACGATAAGCTTATGTTCTAAACAACAAATACCAAGGAACTGTAAACTAATTCCTTTTACTACACATGGTAAAGCGATTGCAAACGAACTCATTAATTGAAGTACATTGCCTTGATTAAATTTAAATTAGGGAACACAACATACGCTCATTATTTTCGAATTATTGAAGAAGGCGACTACAATCCAATATTCGGACAAGATCTTTTGACTTTCCCCAAACGAAAATTGACATAGATAGAAACATAATTTCCTTCTACAAAAATGCAAACAAACCAGAGCTGCCACAGACAAAAGGCGAAAGAAATAACATCTACCATGCAATCGTTAATATCATTAAGATACAAACCGTCAGCAAATGTTTTTACAACAAATATAACAGTTACTGCAAAGTTGTTCCTTTTTCTTCCTATTCAAGTCATGGGCACAGAAATACAGCAATCATCATTTTTATACGTACGTTTACTCCAAACGTTACGAGACAGACACAATCTTGTGAATTTTAACAACAAAGATGTCTACAGATAATGCTATTATTATTATCAACAAGCTAACATCACGGAAAATAAATTTAGCCCAAAAATTCTCCAATAGCACATACCGAAGATAATTTGGAAGAAATATCTTCGAGAATTTATGAAGAAAAAGACAAGGAACCTGACAACTTTATAAATATCGTTCAAATCAAGAAATAATGAATAGATCGAAATACTTTGAAAAAACTTTTGAACTTTCTCCTTCCGATATTAATCCCGAATTACTTGCAGAAATTAAAA
This sequence comes from Lepisma saccharinum, assembly GCA_022664845.1. Taxonomy (NCBI): domain Eukaryota; kingdom Metazoa; phylum Arthropoda; class Insecta; order Zygentoma; family Lepismatidae; genus Lepisma; species Lepisma saccharinum. The sequence continues at coordinate 15,825 of JAGDQP010008874.1, read as the reverse complement.
CAAAACTTTCTAAATTACTGTACCAGTACTGGGAGGTGTTTTCCTACAATGCTTCAGACCTATGATTTTTTTCGTGGTTATACTCATCGTATTAAAATCTAAGAAGGGGCCACATTTCACAAGAGGTCTCCACCGATATCTCCAGGGTTTCGCCATCAAGCGGATTTACAAATTCAAGAATTTCTCAAAGCTGGGATTATCCAAGAAAGTAGTGACAGTCAGTACTGTTCACTTCTTTTACTTGTCCGCAAGCCGAATTCGCAACAGTTTAGAATAGTTTTCAACTTGGTGGATTATAACCATTCCATTTCAATCAACTGAAGATGTTCTATGTACCCTGAAGGATAAGAACTATATTTCAGCGCTTCATTATCCTCGTCCTATTTTAAAATTAAATTGCATCATAAGTAATGGCCTTACATGATTTTTGAACTACCTCTTACTCGGAAAACATACCAATTTTTAAGATGCTAAATTAGCAATCGCGCAAGTTCAATGGCGATTTCAATTGTTACACGAATACTACTACAGATCTTGCCTAATTCTGCCATAAACATAAGTAATGGCTTTACATGAACTTTGAACTACCACATACACGGAAAACATACCATTTTGTAAGATACTCAATGGGCCATTGCACACGCTCTATGGTACTGTCAATTGTTACACGAATACTACTACGGGTCTTGTCAAATTCTATCATATCCTTTGCAGGTTACCTAGTAATCGGTGATGTGACAGCAGAGCAACAATTGAAAAATATCGAATTACTTTTTAGAAGATTGAGAAAGCATGATGTTAGAGCCTCGCTCAAGAAAACTCATTTGCTTTTCCCACATCTCGAAGCCCTTGGGTTCCAAATGTCAGTGAATGGTATTTCTATCTCTTCCAAGATTGCTCGCAAAATAAGAAATTTCCAGCTCCCGCGGACGAAACCTCAGATGAAAAGCTTTATCGGTCTCTGCTCGTTAAGAGCCCACATCAGGAGATTTACAAAAATAGTCATTTCAACAGCTCATAACGAAAGGCAATAAATTTACATGGAATGATATATTAGACGGATACTTTGAAATTTTGAAGACTGACATTTTAAACGCAACCACTTTGGCCCATGTTGATGAAAATGCAGAGATTCACGTCTAGATAAACGTTTTGGCCATTCAGGCCTACGACCTTCTCACAAGCTTTAATCTTAAAACAGGAGAATTAAAAGTAGTTTCGTATTGTAGCAGACGTCTGTCAAAATGTGAACAAGCAGCTAGCACGTGGAAACATGAACTTTATTCACTGATTTATACGGTCAGAAAGAACCGCTATTATCTTCTAAATCGCTTTTCTATTTATACACGGACAATAACATGCCTTGTAAATTTACAGAACGAACCAGATCGAGTAGAAAAATACACGAGATACAAGCTATTTCTAGGAGATTTTAATTTAGAAATTCCACACAAAGAAGGCTCGAAACAACCAGCGGATATGTTTTCCTGACTCGAATTGCCCACAGAAATCCTGGACAAACTAGAAGAAGAAGAGGAAGAAATGAAACTCGTAGCCAAATAGTGGAAGGATTACGGATATTGTCAAAACATCTGAAGATGACATAGTCTTCCGTTCACATTCCTTGGAAGACAATGTTTTACATACACAGGAGTTTACACCACTGGCAACATTAAAGACTGAACAAGGACGAGACAGTTTTTTTCTGACATAGTAAACGCACTGTTGGGATGTAAACCTCAGAAACCATCAACAATGAAGGTAGTTAAGTTCTATTGTTTAGTAGATTATGTTTCATATCGGAAACAGCGACACCCACAATATGGCGAATGTTACTTTTATGCATTCCACAAACAAAGAGAACAATGGTTCGATAACCTACACAGCCATTCTACTGCCGGGCATATGGGATTTAATAAGATTTACAGATTGTCATTACAAAAGTATTATTTCCCGTACATGAAAAACTATATTGGATATCGGTTGAAATTATGTCCCCAATGCCAAACGCTGCAACAATATCCAAAGGAGTAACAAGCACAGTTACTGCACAACCCGATTGGTAACATGCCAGAGCAATTTATTTTTGACAGTTATGGCCCAATGCCATTTGGAAACTCCAGAAAATACGTGCACTTAGCCGCTGAGTGTACCACACAATATATCGTAGCCAAAGTAGTCAATACTATCTCAGAAGAAACTATTACCAACTTTATATAAACAGAAATTATTCATCGCTTCGGTGCCTATAAGCGTTTAGTTCTAGATTTTAAACCAGCTCACACCAGTCGTCCTTCGAAACAGCTCAAAAATACGGTTTTCAAGTGCAATACGCACTGGCATACAACCACAGCTTAACAGGACTTGCTGAATGTTCTATTAAAACATTGCAACAGACATTAAAATTCATGTTCTAAATTGACATAAACAGCTGGCCAAGTCTCAGAAGCTGTATTCGCAATAAACTCTTCAATTCAGACAAATATGAAACAAAGTGCACATTTTCTTTTGATGGGGTACCACCCTTGCTTATACACTGATTGTCAATTAGGCGTAAGCCCTCACAATCAGGTACCAAGAAAACAACTCCCAAAATAGGCGAAAAGCAGGCGAGAATGTTTTCAAGGAACAAAAGCCCTATTATGACAAGAGACATATTCAAACAATCTTCTCAAAAGGACAAGTGCTTGTTTATTCTCCCAGACGCCAGCAAATCAATCCTGAAAACTGGATAAAGATACATAGGCCCGTGTCAAATCATGAACAAATTGGAACCAAATCTCTATAGACTAAGGCTACCACCAGACTTCCGTCAACCTATACAATCAATTTCGGTAAACCGCATAAAACCATTTTATTCTCAAGAAAACCAAGAAACGCCGTATTGAAATAAACATAGCATCTCTTCTATAAAACTTTCTGCAATGAAAGGAAAAAGAGAGAAAGATATATCTTCTCATCCAAACAAGAGCGGAGCTACTCCACTCATCAAATAATACAAACTTTCAATACTAGATGGCAATGTATACTTGAGATTAAATATAGCGACATTAAAATCACCCGGCGTTCAATACACATATAAGTAATATGAGAACTTTTCACACAAAAAACAAAGCAAACACATAAAAATATAAAATGAAAAAAGGAAAATAAGCAAAACTTGTTTACCAAAGAATGAAGGCAATACTTCTAAATCCTTCTTCATCAGTTCTCTTATCGTAACGCAAGTTAACTTCGTCCTTATTTGTCAACACCTCAAATTAGGTTTCAACGACGTAAGACAATTGTCTAAATAAATCATTATCCTCCACCAACGTATTTAAAATTAACTTGAAACCATTCACGATTTTCTTTAAATTATCAGGATCGGAGGCACGTTGCCTTCAAAAATTGTCCCCTTCTTAATTACTTTCGACTGAGTCGAACCTTCATTTCTCTAGTACTGTATAAAATATTGATTTCTTAACTGAATGGTATATAACAACACAAATCAGGATAATTTTTCTTTTTTATAGTACGGCAATTACCATCAAAGAATAAAGTACTGAGGATGCGGACATCAACAATTGTAATATTTTTATGCATCACGTGATTCTTTCATGAAGGTGAAAGCGAAATTATCTTTCCACAATATGGAATGTCACTAGGAAACCAGAGTACGAAGGCTACGTAGAAGAGGAGCTCTTCTTGAGTACGAAGAAACGGAATTCATCGGTTTTAGCGCTGTCCATCTTCAAAATAAATCTTGCAGTGGATATGAACTTTTCCAAATCTTACACCAAAAAAAGAGACAATTTGTTACCAAAATATCAAAGATTATACCTTGCGATTTTAATATAAGATAAACAAGACGCCGGAAAATAATGTTATTTAGCATATTGTTGGGATTAGCGGGCCTAGCTATGGACGGTTATACCCTATATGAAACGAACAAATTAAAACAAGCATTGTCCGAGCTACAAGAACAAGGCCAGTACTTAAATGCACAAATACAATCAATCAAAGAGAGCAATTCTCAGTTAACACATATGGTACAAAATATTACAGTTGCGGTAGAAAAGTTAATCACAAAAGTTCATAGTGAAATTCTCCAACTCATGTGCACAACAGCCTCTAACGAGCGATCTTTGATAACTCCTTTGAACTTTCAAACATTGGAGCAACACTTTGACAATATTATTCAAAGTCTATTACAAAACGCACTAAATGACGTCCTAGTTAGACCAAGTTCAGCAAAAGACATAATAACGAACAACCAAAAACTTAGGGATTCTCTTATGTACGAAGACTTGGGTATCTTCTATCATTCGACCCAGAATTAGCAAATCTTGACATTACAATACAATCAATCACCTGTTGTAAAGCGTTATAATTTCAATCTATTGTACAAAACTTTTAATAACGGCTTCTTATCTCAAGCAACACATTCAAAACTAATAACTCCAGATTACGCTATCTAAACGGAGACTGCTATTTATGAAATAGATTTAGCACTATGTCAAAGACATCAATTATTTAGATTATGCAAAATTCGTCAAAAAGTCAAAACTAAAAAAAAATGGTTGTATGATCTAATATTCAGAAACCCTTCCAGAAGCTGTCAAATGAAACCACAACTATCTTCACTACGGGAATTTTGTACGTATTCTATAGTTCGAATTCACATAGCAACCAGAAAAGACCTTAGAATTTTACGCAATCTTAATCGAATAACTGTACCGAAAAATCACAATCCTCGAAATAACTATTATTTCAGATATCAGGAGTTCGATAGGATCATGAACGACAATCTAAATTTACGAGACAAACGGATGACATTGAAATTAAATATGTTCAAGTTCCTGAAGATGAGCATCTTAACTTTACACTTAAACTCCAGACACTCCAGCAATCAATTACTTTCTTAAATGCATTAATTAAACACGAAAATAAGGAACTACCCAGCAAATTTTCAGACTTACATTTACACTCCTTGTTACCTTGGTCTACGATTTATTTAATTGTAATTGTTCTCATTTTATTTTTAATCATACCAATCATTACGTGCATTATATACTACCGTAAAGAAGTCATCAATTAAGTGAACTCTATTTTCAGAATGACTGTATTGGAGATAATAATACCGTCGTCATACATTTAACAACTATCTTTATCTACTTGCTATGCCAGATCAACAGAACTCTAAAGCCAAACAGTGAACAATATATAATCAACGACTCACTTGACGCGACTATGTGCATCATTAGTGAAGCCAATTTCAACAAAAACAACATTGAACATACGTTCTCACTAAAAACACAAGTGGACACCAGTGTGAACAGTGTGTTATCACCTCCAACCATAAGTGACCTTGTGTATAAATACTAAGAATACTCGAGGGCCGGTTGGCCGTGCGGTCTGCGGCGGTAGGAGAACGACTCGAAGGTCCCGGGTTCGAGTCCCAGCAGGGGCATGGGTGTGGATTTTAATATCTAATGTGCGAATCGTGACGGGCCGAAGTCCAAAGTTACTAGACTGCCCCATATAAAAATAAAGTTTACCAAAGTTTACTAAGAAGACTCAGTACAGACAGATGGTCCTTCACCGACCTGAAGATATATGATATCGGTTATTGTGATGGAATCTGCTTGCATCGGTGGAGCATAGGATACCATTTGTCCCAAAACCTCCACTGAATTCATTTATAGTGCAGTGTTTATTTTATATTTAATTTTTAAGTGCAAGATATATGAATACGTAAGTTCATATATTGCGCTTCCCCTTAGCGAGTGATTCGCCCTGGCGTCTAGTGTGATAGGACTCGAGTTCGAATTCCGGTAGAAGCTCCTAATTTCAGTGTTACCTTAGCATCGTGTTCCCAAATGAGGAGCTACGGTACTTCCATTAAGAAGTAGAGTACTCTCGGGTTCTGAAGCCCGGTAAAGTAGAAAGCACCTGGTAGATCAAAGATCAATTTACGCTGTAGTAGGGTTATTTTACTTTACTGTAAGTTTGTATATTCGGTTGTTTAATAACGTCGATATTGAAATATCATTATGAAGTACGATTTGAGATTGTCCTCTTCGACTTTTCGCTTTCAAAAATTTTGTATCATTATTAATATAAGTGCAATATATTGAAAATGCTTACTAATTTAGACAATACAGGTAAATATGTGAAAGTAATGATTTTCCCCTTTGGTGAGAGACTACATACACGCCACGTGGTGTAAGAACTGAGCGAGAGAGAACCAATTAGGAAAAATAAGCAGTGCACTTTTGTAATTTTAGCCCCACTCGCACAATAAAAATTATTTTGTTCCTCTATCAAAAAAGTCTCGTCTGTCTGTTCCTTGTAGACTGTTATACACATTTAGAGAAAATGCCCTAAAAGTAAACATTAAATTACATTCTGAAAAAAAAAATTAAAATGTTCGAAAATGTGAGGTAACGAGCGCAAGATTTAGAGGAAAAAAACATTTTAACTGAATATTTTACAACCATGTTCAAATCACCGGGAATTTAGAATTCCTTCACAAGCCATACACAGTTCTCTAAGTAATTCTAATATTACAAAATGCCGTCTCTTCCCTTATAAAAATGGTAGCTATGCCACTGGTAGGCCTAATTATCAAGTTACGGCTGAGTGAAAGACCCTGTAAATAATGCAGTTTTTACATTTTAAAAGTATAGTTTGAATGTAAAACGATCCAACTTTTCATCAATTCATCGTGATCTTCATCATCATAATCAGCTAATTTGAATCCATGAAGGCCTTTCCCATTTTTGTCGACAAATTTCGATCTGCAGCAGGGGCGTCCCCAAGGGGGGATAGGGGGAGACTCCCCTCAAAGTTACCAATATATCAACAAGTTGGCAAATTAGCGTAGTTGCCAATATTAGTTGGAAGAAGACCATTATGTTGAGTTGACTCAATTGGGTTAACATTTTCTTAGCTACGGCGATATTTGCTGTAAATTATCAATTATTTTATGGACTTGGCGTAAACTTAATATAATTTCCTATCCTGAAACTCACATGTTCATTTCTAACTTCACTTCTTGTAACTGATCATAACTTCACTTTTGTTCATTTGATATTCCTAAATCATTTTGAGGTGTATTTAATGAAAAAATCAGAAAGTTGTACACACTGATAGAAACAGCCTTCAACGTCAACGTCACGTATGCCAAGTGCCGGTATTGAAGATATTCCGACTTCTAGTGTGGATGAAAATAATACGGAAGACGACGTATCAAGAAGCTTCCCAGTAGAAGTAGTCAACGAAGAAGTAGCAGTGAATTTAGTGTAAAGAAGCTTGTGACAATTTAATTTTTGGAAGTGAAAACAAGGATAATACAAATAGTGAACATATTTTGAATGCCACAATACCAGAGGCAGAAATAGGCGAAAGTGTGTCTCATTCACGGCCAGCATGGGTTGAATTTATAGATAAAGTCTATTTTTTGTTAGATAGGTATCGTGATGCAAGAAGCATGTGAAAATGCTGTGGGCACTGGTGAGCAATTTCTAGGTAGTTTAAAAGTCGAAAATGATTCTGTTGTTGAAGAGGGTTCAGATAAAGGCGATTCTGTAGTTGAACATGATCCTGGACTAAGACCGCACAATCTTTCGAACAATAGAAGAATTATCTAATACGACGAGGACCACACCAGCCAGACTAGCGCGTTTTCCAAGTGATGGGAAAGACAGATTTTATTCATTATGCATCAAGGAATTTGAGTATATAGAATACAGTACAGTTAAAGACTCAGCTTTTTGTTTTGTGTTTTCTTTTTCCGAGTGGGGTGGGCAGAGAAAAGAGTGGATAATCGTGGTCAAACATTGGTGTCAGAAACTGGGAGAAAATGAAAAGTTCTGGAAAAATCAAGTTGGGGAAATTACAAATGTATTTCTCTTCTACAGCACACAAATCAGCATTGTATAGTTACTGCAATTTTTTGTTAACATTTATTGACGTTCTTCTTGACCATAAAAAAAAGGTCGGTGTTAATCGAAGACAAGAAAGTGAAAATGCACAATAGATAAATCGATAAGATTTTACTAGATACTTGCAGAATGTTAGGAAGAAAAGGATTAGCTTTCCGTGCTTTAGGATCAGATCCAGAAAACGGCAACTTTGTTTAAATAATTTCATTACTCTCAAGATACAATCCTGTTTTACGAAGCTGGATTGAGGACAGAAAACTACGTCCATATCATGTAACATATATGAGCCGGTCCTCAGTCACAAAACGAGTTGATTTCCTTAGTTGCTGACGAGATCTGAAAAAGTGTGGTTCAGGAGATTCAGGCTAGTGCGTTTTACTCAGTAATGGCAGATACTACACCCGATATCTCACACAAAGACGTCCTTTCTGTTGTAGTAAGAAACGTTGACGAGAATTGTAAGCCTAGAGAACGTTTAGTAGAAGTGGTAGGGTGCATAGATAAAACAGGTCAAGGAACTGCAAAGCAAATTTGTCATAGTCTAAAAAAAATGGAAATTGATATATCTTTGATGGCGTTTCAATTATACGATTTTGCAAGTAATATGTCTGGAAAATTTAATGGTGTACTGCAGAAAGTGTCAGAAATTATTGGTCATCGGATTCCTTATAAACCATGCCAAAATGATCGTACAAATACTGCAGTAGAGCATAGCTGCAACGTAAGCATAATTATAAAAGAGCTTTTTAACGCACTGGAGGCACTGCATGTGTTCTTTATTTCCAGTACAAAGAGATTTAGCCACCTACGCAAGAAAATTGACAAGGTTGAAAATGCTATTCAATTGAAGAATTTGTCTCAGACTCGATGGACAGGAAAGTCCATAAAAGCTATTAGTGCATCTCTTGAGCTCATTTTTGATGTCTTGTAAGAGATTTCCAACGATGATGAATTTGATTCAGGAACCAGATCACAAGCATATTGCCTGTACAAGAAAATCAAGACGTTTGATTTCATTAATTTGTTCTTCATGAAGAATGTTAAGTAAAAGTTGAAAATATTAACTGAAACTTTAGAAACACCTGATCTAAATGTAATTGATTGCATCGGAGTGATAGAGAGTACAATTAACACGCTAGATGCGATCAGTAATGACTCCACTGGAAAGAATGGCATAATTGAAAGCACTATCGTATTTGCTAAAAAAATATGATGTTGAAGCAGAACATGACTTCCAACTACACCACAGACAAAGGATCCTGCCAAAGAAGTTAGATGAACGTGCTCACACTTAAACTGACATGAATTTAAAGCAGTTCTTCAGAAAGGAGTTTAATATTGTCCTAGACCTACATACTCTGTGCTGTGGCCTCCGAGAAAACGTAACTGCAGTAACCACTACCATCTTGCTTCTACATTCTATTTTCAAGTTCTCCTTGAGAAAGGAAGTTTTCACTTTTCAAGGAGTGGAAGAGGCAGCTAACATGTTTCCTCCAAAATTGAGGCCCAATGTTTATGCTCCGCAAAGTGACCTAGAGGTTTTATTTGATATGTAACGATTAGTCTGTTACAAGTATGGAATCGGTGATTCACACTGTGGAAGAATGTAAGAAACCTTTAAGTCAGCTTTTCAAACTTTGCCAACTGGTAGTAACGGCAGGATATGGAGTGTGTACGAACGAAAGAACATTACGCCAGTTAAAATCTGTGAAGGGGACCCTCGGATCAACAATGACTGATAAAAGAATGGACAATTTAATGTTAAAGTGTGGAGCAGAAATAGGTGATAAGGTTTACTTGGAAAACGTCGTTGATAGGTGGTCTGAGCTAAAACAAAGAAGAATTGTTATGAAATGAGAAAATGACTATCGGATATTCGCGGAGAAGAAAAACACCGCCAAGAATTTTGCTGTGTAAGCCTAAATATTGTTTAGGCGTCAACAAAAACCTGTAATTACTGTTTACGCGTTTGCTGTTAAGTATTGTTTAGGTATGTAAAGCCTAAAAGTGTTTAGGTATGTAAATATTGTTTAGATGTTTGCTTTTCACAATTGAAAGCGTATGTAAATTATAGTATACTCCTACATCAGCAGCATTAAACATAGCCTATCATACCACGTTTTTTAACTGTATTTCTACAATTGACCGTACAGTCTTTCACTAGTTCTGAAGGTTTTCGTGGAGATTGGCTGACGGGTCATAGACTAGCCATAAATACTGTTACAAACTTTAAGTACATCATGCTTCTCCTAGTCGTAGAGGAAAAAAATCAGCAGTTGCGATAGTAAATGACGATGAACCTGAGTTGAGGCGTTAAATTGAGTTTCATATCTCAGGCAGGTAACCATGGAATGGGACGAATTTGAAAAAAGCGTTGTTGTAATAGTTTTGCATGAAGTTGGTAAAAGTGCGAGTGAGATTTTCAAAACAGTTCGAAAGCTGCAAATTAGCACTGTTAATTTACCGGACGACATCGTGGCACAAGTATCAGAGGGTCGTAAATGTTCAGTATTTATGGTTAGACTAGATAGTTATTTGAGTCGGCACATTTGCATCACATTTGCTTGGCGATTTCAAATTTCATGCCCCCCCCCCCCCCAATCGTATAGTGTTCGCTACGCCGCTGATCAGCAGCACTCTCCGCATCCTGAAGAAAAGTCTGGATTTCATCTACCCATGTTGTATCTACGTCGTTTCTTTTTCTTCGCATCAGAGGCGTCATTTAGGTGGCATGGGGGCCATTGGCACACCCTGAGTTTGAAAATATGTGCGCACTAAAACGTAAAAACAAAAAAAAAAGTTCTTCAAAAAGACAAGTTAAACCGACATAGAAACACACTGAGAAATACTATTTTTTTTCAATTTAGATTTTTTGAAGGAGTTCAGAACCAAGTTTATAACTACTACAAGTACTTGTAATGTGCTACGTAACATTCGTTAGTGAGTTTTAATTGCCTGTTATACGTAAATGTAAATTTTATTCACATCTGAACAATTTTACAAGTTAATATCTTAATGTACTTAAAGTGTGATCACATAGACATTACATATTTTAATTAACATTTATCAAACAACAGACATAATCCCCTAAAAGTCAATATTTTCCAACTCACTCTCTTCAAACTCCTCTATAGTATAGAAGACCTTGCTTTTAAGTAATGACTTAATACTGAGAAGAAGTGTTCTGTGTTGTCTTTGGTAATTTATTGAATAAACGTATACCTTCACAGATGTGACCATGTTGCGTTTTAGATAACCTTATCTCAGGTACATCTAAGTTATTTATTATCATTGTTTGATATATTTAAATTAAAAAATATTTCCTCTGTCTTTGTATGATTTATAGAGAGGCGATTATTAGTAAATCAATTTGTTACACTTTCACTAATTTTGCATTTACTAATTAATTTGGTGCCGACCTCATACAAAAAATCGAAAATGAGCAAAACATTTTAAGAAGTATTTTTACTTTTACTTACAGTGCGTCTTTAAGTCACGTGTTTATCCTCGTCTTCTGTAAATAAGTTTATATCTATATCCTCTTTTCCTTTCATATCAGTACCGCTCATGCATAATTCTTCATTACGTCTGCATAGAGTTACAATTGGATCGCCGAGGAACTCTATCTGGCGCCTGTCCAACATTGACTAGACTTAGGACCTATCACAACGGTGATTCTCAAAGCATGTGCACTAGCACACTAATATGCAGCGAAATTGTTTGCCTTCCCCGTGCCGCGCCGCCAGGACACAAATATTTTGATTAAAATGGTAAAATAAAGGAAAAGTGAAATAGAAATTAAATAGCTTCACGAACGTTATTAATTAATAGAAGAGGAACAGTACATTTGTAAGTAACAAATTGGAATTGTTAACATTATTGAGTCAATAGCTCGTTTTTATAATTAAATACATATTTACTTTGGAACTTCATACAGTCCGACATGTAACATGAAGCCCGGACTTCCCGGAATAATCACAGTTCTAGTTTTTCCTTAGGGTTGAGATCATTTTACTTCCGAAGGTGAGCCAATGTTGGGTATTAAGTGTTTCGAAAGTTGAATTTCGCTTATCTAAAACAAGTTCTGGTTTTCCTGGAAAGATGTGGTGGCCTTTGATTTTTTTTTTTTAATTTTGTTGATAGGTATTTTTTCGTTTCTCCGTGAGAACTGAAAATTTTGTTTTGTTCAGAGTAAGTCCTGTGTTATTGTCTTTGCTCTGGTTTCCCCAGTTTTGTGAGTTTAATGTAGAAATAGTTTTTCTTTTTTGCATTTCGATGTGTGGATCCACCAATTTTATTCAAGTTTTGCCCTCATAATGTTTACTTTGTCTGTGATATCATGCAGAATATCGTCAGTTATTTCGTTAAGTTCTTGTGGAGTCCTTGTTACCCGCCACAAGACTCTAAGCTGTTTTTCTTTTCTATTTCGATAAGAACTTATTTGCTGAGTCTCTTCCTTCTACTAGCTTGCCCCAGTGTCAGCTGATGTAAGATTTCTTCCTCTAGCCGGACTTGAATGCGGATTGTTTAGTGGTGCCACCTCAAGACACTGAGCTCCATATATGTCCACAGTATAGAAGAGAAGACTGCATTTATCGGCTATATATTCTCATCGTGTCACCGGGAATTTTTGTCACATTGCTGATCATTACTGCCTCTATTGAATTATTCTTTTCTGTTCTAAAAAGATTGAAAAATTAATTACCTTCGGTCATCAATTTCCGATGATCGGCTCGCCTCGTTGATAATTTGATAATTTGGCTGTGAAGCTTAAAGAGGTCAAGAAAAATTTATATTGATGATTTTGTTAACTTTACTAAAATGAAGCTCTGTGATACAATATAGCTTTTCATCTGCCGTAAATAACACTTTACAATTTACTTATCTTTTATGTCAGATATGGGTGTTACTTCTTTTTGTAGCTATATCGCATTAATAACGAAGAGTTGTATGTGAATTACGTGTATGCAAAGTAGGAAGCAAAAACTACCCTTGGAAATAGGTGGGATGCGCCAAGCGATCATGTAAGATTATTTCGAAATGATTCCCCCTCAAGCAAAAGCTGAAATGACGTCACTGCTTGGTGGAAACCAATGTAGATTAATTGTGGTATATCTTGCATGTGTTCGTCTAGCTATATGACCATTTGTAGTATATTTTTCACTTCCTGGAACACTTTTGCAAACTTTCCCACAGTCATGGGGAACACTTTTAAAATGTTGGAGAATGCAGAGATAGAGTCAGGGTGATAGTTTATAAGTTATAACTTTAACTAAACTCAAAAAGGTATAAAGTAAATCGTCACTTTCCGTGATGTATATTCAAGAAGTCTCGTGCGAAAGATTAATTAGCACGGCTTTTTTTCTGAACATATTACGAAGAAAATATATGCAAGAAGTGTTGGTGAAAACTTAAGTGCACAAGAGGAGTTGAAAAATCACTTTCAGAAAGAAATATTAAACTTCCCACACTTCTTATTAACAAAGCTAAAAAACGTGAGAAAAAATGTACATTGGATGTATTAATTTTTACAGTGTATATGATCTTGACACATTTTGGTCATGGCCTTCCACCTTTCAGTGAGCAGCAACTCTATTATTTGTGCTACACCTGTTGGGAGCAATCAAACAAATGTATTGTATTTTTGTAGCATACTTTATACAGTCTCTTAGACACCTCTTAACCCTTCTCCTCTATAAGAAGCTCAAGGTTAAATATTTCTAATTCATATTCATTAACTTCTTTTTCAATATTCATCAAGTTAATGTACTAGAATTGTATGAATTAATTATGGAACTGTCACTTAATATGTTAATTGTCCGCTCAAACAGCACACTAATCAGGATACCATTATTAAATGATTGTCATCTTAGCTGGGTGGAGTAGACGTAATACACCTAATTGTTTGTAACATGAAATATTAATCTCTAACGCAAGAACAGGAAACAATCCGTAAGTTTGTATAAGCAAATTTGATACTAAAAAATGTCCTCCACACTTAAAGTTTTTCCTAGTTTTAGGTCCCTTGGTAGTAGCGAAGCTATAGCAAGAGGAACCTTATAATTCCGCTCATTCTGCTCATCTGTCCGTCCGTGTGAATGTCAGGCACTACAACGAGTGGAGAGATGCTTGAGGTGTAATTGCAAAGGTTCTGACTAAACTAGCTCAGGGTCCACGGAACCTTCCTGATTGGTGCAGAAGTAGTTTTGCCAATCCATTTTCTAAATTAATCGAATTGCCATTGTTCAAATTTCTGCCATTCAGTTTCCCAGTCGTGTTTTGAACGTTAATTTTTGGTTTATTTCGTTGATTCACTGTTATCAGTTAAAAAGTGTACGTTAAATTTTATATCATATTTCAACAATGGCTTGATGTTTTGGTAAGATGTTAGTTCAACGTAGATTCAACTGTTATTTACTGCTATGGTATAGATTTCGTTGTATGGAATTCTTTCTAATTTAATGGAACTAGATTTGTAATTAAAAGCTAATTGAATGCCATTAACTATTACTTTGTGTCCTCTTTTTGCATGTTGAAAACACTTTGAATTTCCTTGTATATTCCAACGAAAATTTTATTTCGTTGATAGTACGTTAATGTGACGTGTTTTTAACTATTATATTGAACTGTGTCCTAGATTATATTTGCAAGTTGTTTTCAACTATGACATAGATTTCGGTTTATATGTGTTTTTCTAACAAGGGAAGTAACAATGAGCGCATATCGGAACCTTCCGTAAAATTTCACACAGAGGAAGGAAGTCCCACAGAAAGACCATACACAAAATATCAGCTGCTCTTTTGACCTGGAAATACCCGAAATTGTGTGTTGAAATGTCGCTCACCACTGCCGGCAAGTGCACAATAATAAGTGCATTACCACCAATTGTAAACTGCGTGTTATTGATAATAAGTCAATAACAACATGGTGGATATATATATAAAGTCCAGAGGAAAGTCCATGATTCAAAGGGGGATTCAAAGGATAAAAGTGAACTATGTGTATATTCACTTTAGAATCATTACTAAATCCTAAAATATGTTGCAAACCAAGACTCATACCGAAAAGATATTCACGTTTCGGAATTCGCTTATGAGAAATGTAAACCTTATCTCTACTTTCTTCATATTGAATAATGACAGGATTTTTCTTCTAGCACTACAGGACCATCATTCGTTCAACACTAATCATTTCTACATCATTACGTTTTATTGTTAATAATACTACCTTGGTCAAAAACATGTATATTTTTCTCCTCATATTCCTTTCCCATTTGTTTACGTAAAGTTGTACGAATAGTATCTAAAACAGAATGAATTGATTCAAATATCCGGCTGGAAATTATTATTATATTCTATTATATTTTTATCCCCTAATTGAATAATAAGTTTTTCTTCTTTTTGAGTATTATAAAAAACTCCACGGAATAGAAAGTACACTTAAGCCTACCACCTATTTTCAAATTAAATAAATTTGCTGACAAAGTTTCGTAGTATACACCCTTGTTTCATTTTCAAAAATGTTATTGCAAACATTTGATGGTATGATAACATAAAACTCATCGGCTTGTTCCTGAGACAGCATGTTTACGACTGAACAAATTTTTGATCAGCCCAACTATTCATAGAAGAAGGATAAGATAACAATTTTACATAAATCCAACCTTATCTACGTTGTTTTTTCTTCCTTTCTCTGTTTTGTTGCTTTCCCTTACGCCCGTATGTAATTTTAAGGGGTAGGATAACAACTACGTATTCGCTTACTTCCGTACCGTCTTATTTGTGATTCTTAGAAATAAATTACGGCTGTGTCTGATGGGTAGATAATGGCCCTGAATTCTAAACGTCGCGGTACATGGAATACGGAGACCAAGAAAAAACATAAAATTAATTAAATT
>JAGDQP010008873.1:0-61270 GCA_022664845.1 Lepisma saccharinum | reverse complement strand
GACATTCTTCACCAAACAGCAGGAAGTAGAAGAGAAATCCAAGAAATACTGACCAGTGCGTGGCAAACATTCTGGGAGGAATCATCGAAGGCAAGAAGATTTTTCAGCATTTTCCCGGACGTGGCTGAGAGGACAGAGATGCATCTGGAGATAGAAGGAGGGTTGCTCCATTTCGTCACCGGTCATGGCCCTTATAGACAGAGACTGAAAGACCTAAACTTAGTTGAGGACAATATGTGCCGCGCCTGTGGAGTGGTTGCGTCCCCAGATCACGTTGTCCTTAGATGCCGGGAGACAGAAGAGCTAGTCAGAGAACAAAGAGCCCTCCTGGGGGAGAGACCCGTCACAGAGGTACTGAGAACTCCAGAACTGGTGGCGGTCCTCCGGGAGACGGCGAATAAAGTTTCATTATTCTACAAGAGAAGGTTCTTGGCCGGGAGGCGCGTCTCGGGGCGCGGCGCGATGTAGTGAGATCCCAACAGTATGAAAGTATACAGTCATTACCGGAGTCAACAGCGTAATGTCTGCGCGCGCGAGCGGGTCTCCCGCGACAACCGCGGCATCCGCGTTTACAAACAAATATTCCAACAAATAAACGAACAAAAACAAATAAGTACCATAGTAAAAGTGCAGAAATTTTGAAACAACGTTTATCTAATATAACGGTACAAATTAAGAATAAAAAAAACGAAAATCTATATAAACAAGACTAACCATAAGTTAGTGTTAGTGTGATGTTGCTGGAACTCCAGCAATACGGAGTGCATTGCCGGAATACCGGTGAGAGACACTCATATACAGTGTGAAAGTGCGCGTGAGTGATGGAGGGAACCGGGATGAGTGTTGTTATTATTACTTAGTGGAAATAAATATAAGTCGATAAACTGACTGAAGGCTGCGGAAACCGCAACCAACGGTTGAATGATATATTCTACCCATGAGTGAATGAGTGATGGATGAGTGTGGTATAGTGACTAACGAATGAAGAGAAGAGGAAAAAGTGTTGCAGAACCAGTGAGTGATGCAGGACTAACAATGAAGAAGAAGATCAGCTTCTCTTCTTACCTAGAGGAACATAACAAGAAGAGATCGAGCAAGGAGAAGACTGGAAGGCCATCCCTGTGACGGGACAACAACTGTAATCCAGAAAGAAGAACCCAACTCCAAGGAAGCAACAATTAATCTTTCTTAATCTCGTTACAGGGAGATGCTGAAAAGAAGAAGAAGCCCTGCTCAAGCTATGTGTTGTGTTGTCCTGTATTTGCCCTGTGTCGTCTTATCTGTATTGTATGTGTTTTTTCTATAAAATAAAGTATATAATAGTAGGTAGGAATCCCCCATGCAAATGTTCTAACAACTAGGAACATAGACCAGGAGAACATTCTGGACGCCTGGTCAAAAGTCCGTCCCGCAACACCAACTGTCTTGAACAGGTGGAACGCAGGAGATCCTTGGAATGCCGGAACTCCGGCAATCCAACAATCTCTAGGGACAAGCCTGCCCCAAGCTGAGAAGTACTAAGACGTACGTGCTGCACGACCCAGAAAGTGCACGACTTAACTTGTGCAAAGCATGCAAAGAGGCAGGGGTGGTAAGGCGGGCCCCCTAAATAAATGTTATAGTGCTTCAGAGCGACGTTGGTAAGTCTTATTTTTTTCACAAGCAATGTGCTTTTGATGTACTACAAAAGTAGTTGAGTTGGGATACCTCACATTTTAGTGTTAGGTTGTTGTTTTATACATGATTTCTTTTAGACACTCATGGGGGTCCCTTGAATCCGATTATTATATGTTGTTGTATTTGCGTTTGTTTACTTGTACCTTGTATTTTCCCTATTTTTTTCGATCCCGGGACTAATGGGTAATGGTATACTATTGTCCTATTTTGTTTTCATTGTCAACCATTTAACATTACTTAAAAAATGTTCAATCTTTCTAAATTTACGCCCTTGGACGCCATTTTAGGGGTGGGGAAGGTGAGGTGGAGTCCTCAAATGGTGTATTTTGATCTTTGGTGTTGATGCATATTGAGATCCAACGATATATTGTATCTTTATTTTTTTATTTTTGTTATTAATCTTTAAGGTAATTATTGACACATCCATTCACCTTTGACAGATGCGAATTAGGGCAACGATCGAATAGAGGGAGTGATCCTGTAAATATATGTTTAAAGATATTGTTTATTTTCATGTATTATTAATTTTTGGGATTTTCTATTATATTAAAGTCTGTAACTAATATTTGGGTAGAAAAGAACAGCTTACAAACAGGCACGCAACAACCAAGCATATAAGGTTAGAGATCACCGCGTGTAATGCCTTTTGAGATTACGCATATCCTGGACCATACGATATTATGTGTTTCTATTTCTCTGTCCTTTTAGTTACAAAGTCATCTGAAGGAGAGGACAAACAGAGGACGTGTATCTGTGACAATAACTACTGTCTTTGTTCCAAGGGTTTTAGGAAACTGTTCTATTTCTTTTTATTGTAAATGTTTTGTAAAACCTATCACATTGTATAGTCACGTTGTTAAGATAAAACCGGGCTAAGCTGATAAGTGGAAAATACCCACAATTGTGTATCATGTGATCAGAGACCCGAAGAAGGAAGATAAATTGTTAAATATGATTGTAACAAGCAGTCGTCGCTCAATTCTAACTCGAATGTAGCTCTAATAACATCTGTTAGTAAAGGGGTGAGTTGTCTCTGAGCTATTCTAATATCTGAACCAGCAAACTACAGTCATCTTAAGTACAGAACTTTGTATAACTTCTATCTTTCTGTACTATGAACTTTGAAAGCTGAACTTTGTTAAATTTTAAAGTCAATACTCGTCATCAGTTTTGTGAACACAATAGGAAGACGAGTCTGATGAATAACTATCAATATTATTTCAAAGTTGTGTTTGTCATTGCTACCATGTAACAGTTGGGACGAAGGCTAACCTGTAATAAATCTATTTAATGGGACTTCAATTGTCTTATGTGAATTTGTTAAAGTATAAGGACAAATTCTCCAGTCGGTCAATAATCTTTGGAAAGGCTGTCTCGACCGACAAGTTAAGTAAAAATAAGTAAGTATACAACAGTGTCATTGAAGCTTCATTTCACTCTATTAAAACAGAAGTCAAATCTTAGTTGATTTAGGCCTTTGGACACCATTTTGGGGGTGGGGGAGGTGAGGTGGAGTCCTCAAATGGTGTTTTTTCATGTTTACTAGAAAATACTAACATTTTCACATCATTAAAACAAAAGTCAAATCTTAGTCGATTTACGCCTTTGGACACCATTTTGGGGGTGGGGGAGGCAAGATGGAGTCCTCAAATGGTGTTTTTTCATGATTTCTAGTATATACTAACATTTTCACACTATTAAAACAAAAGTCAAATCTTAGTCGATTTAGGCCTTTGGACGCCATTTTGGGGGTGGGGGAGGTGAGGTGGAGTCTTCAAATGGTGTTTTTTGATCTTTGCTGTCATTGAAGCTTCATTTTACATTATTGAAACAAAAGTCAAATCTTCGTCGATTTACGCCTTTGGACGCCATTTTGGGGGTGGGGAGGCAAGATGGAGTCCTCAAATGGTGTTTTTTCATGATTTCTAGTAAATACTAACATTTTTACATCATTAAAACAAAAGTCAAATCTTAGTTGATTTACGCCTTTGGACGCCATTTTGGGGGTGTGGGAGGTGAGGTGGAGTCCTCACATGATGCTTTATAAAATAACAATCACCCCGGTTTACGACACGTTCATAATAGTCTTGGATCGTACACATGAGTTTCAACATGTTGTGTAATTACAGTCCCCGTAATCCAGACGTACATGCAGTTACGTACTTTACCAAATTACACCCGCGACACAAGATAGGATTGTCTTCTAAATAAGAATTTACTGTTTTCAATATGCACTTGTATGCAACATAATCACCATTACAACTCGTATACTTTTCAAATCATATTTCATTTATGCCTTTGGACGCCATTTTGGGGGGAGGGTTGTGTGACGTACAGTCGTCAACCATTTTTTTTTGACAATATCTTACAATTGCGTATCATTTGACATTATTAGTACACTTTTCAAATCTTTTTTTTTCAGGACCTTGAGCGGTGTCGTTTAATATTATTTTATTATTTGTTTTTTCTAGTGCCAAGCAATCAAAAGTTTCATTTTCTGTCTTTCAAGCTAGCCCTAGCCATGTCACAGTAATGGCTTAATATTTTGTTCTATGCTCTACAATTTGCGATCATTTTTTTTGGTCCTTTAGTCCCAAGCATTCAAACAATCATTTTTCATGTTTGGTACCCTCTAGGATCACTTGAAAGCTCTGAGTGTTCCTAACAGTGCTGTTTTATTACAATTTGCTACCATGATTTGGTCCTTTAGTCCCAAGTATTAAAAAAATCATTTTTTTTGTGTGTGTTTGAAGGGCCTACTTGGGACCATAAGTGTTCATCAACAGTGCTGTCTTATTACAATTTGAGGCCATGTTTGGTCCCAAGATCCATTTTTTCATGTTTCAAGGGACCTCAGAGTATTTCCCAGCATTACTGCCTTATTACTCTTTTGTACCATTTGTGAGTATTTTTTAATCCCAACGATTCAAAGTTCCATTTTATGTTTCCCAACAGTACTATATGTTCTACAATTTGAGGTCATGTTTGGTCCCAGGATCCATTTTTTCATGTTTCAAGGAACCTCAGAGTATTTCCCAGCATTACTGCCTTATTACTCTGTTGTACAATTTGTAAGCATTTTTTACTTCTAACAATTCAAACCATCATTTTTTCATATTTACAGGTCCCGTTGCACGCACTTGGGACCTCAAAGTGTTCCCCAACAGAACTGACTTGTTACTCTGTTACAGTTTTCTTGTCAATATTTTAAAACATTGGGCCCTGTGGGTATCATTGCGATCATACTATTTAAAGCTTTTAACATCACAATATTAAGTATATATACGGCCTACGGCGGGCTTGCAGACCGGCCGGCAAAGGTCTGGTACAACATTCGCTTATTATTTTTAATTTAAGACATGTGTGTTCATCTAGTTTATATTTCCACTTGTTATCACCCTGTCACATAGTACCTAGGGACCCCTACACGTTTCGGTCGCATAAAGTTGTCCCAACCAAAGTGGAGCACTAAGTCATGGGTTAAAAGGTCCCCGGATCAAGTCTCGGCAGGGGCATAGGGACCCCTTCACGTTTAGGTCGCATAATGTTGTCCCAACCAGAGTCGAGCACTAAGTCATTGGTTAAACTGTTCCCTCATCAAGTCTCGGCAAATGACAAATAAATTATATTATGCCGTACTTCTAACACAAGAGCCCCCGGTAAACCATTTTTCAACCAACACTTTTTTTATTACACTGATCGAAAAGGCCATTCTGCAGTTTCTCCCCCGACTTAATGTAATTTCACAATTATTTATCAACATGCACGCTGTATCATTCGCAGTTAACATAACATTTGGGCGGTTGTGCATTCAGTACCAACAGTCTACCATCCTGACTGAGGTTTTCCATCAGTCATTGCATTTGCGCGGTCGTGGGTTCAACCCCAACAGCCGTTTATCTTGACAGGTTTTTTCCTCAGTCACTGCATTCGGCAGGTCGTGGGTTCAACCCCAACAGCCGGTCATCCTGACAGGTTTTTTCCTCAGTCACTGCATTCGGGAGGTCGTGGGTTCAACCCCAACAGCCGGTTATTTTGACAGGTTTTTTCCTCAGTCACATCAAGCAAATACTGGGATGGCACTTTCAACTTAGGTCTTGGCGGAAACCTTCCCTATCCCTACCTGAGCCCTACAAGGCCATACATAAAAACATTTTGGTTCAAAATCCACTTTCTAATGATGTCGGTTGCGTCCCTTTTTTTCAACATACTCGCAACACGACGTCTCGCCAAGTTCCTTGTTCCATATTTACATTAATACAAGTACATAAACCTGGCTTTCTTATTTCGTCCTATGCACTTTTTATTTCTATAGGACATTTATTTTATTTTTTAAAATCAATACTATATTTTTTAAACATACTAGAGCATCTCTCTACATACCTCAGGATTCAGCCAACTCTGGACGATATGTTTAGTACGTCTGACTGCATCAAATGTTACCAACAGAATGGGCTTTCTTTATCTCGCAGCATCATAGCTTCTTTCTTCGAGTCTGTCGTGTTAAGCAGTTTCATTTGTATGCTGAACCTATTCAAATTTTGTTTTCCATAATTAGTTCGTTTATAAGCAGTTTTCCATCCACACAAGAGCTACTGCAACATCAGATAAAAAAAAATTAAAAAAAGTTCCAATCTTGTATTCGATGTGTGCGTGTCAAGATATATATACATACATACATACATATATGTGTATATTTATATATATATATATATATAATAAATCACAGCCATATTCAATCCACTAGTGGATGAGGCCTCTCCCCGAAGGGAGGAGTTGGTCTACTGCTCCCACGCTGACCAGACGGGTTGGGAGAGGAGAGCCGAAGCTCTCACTGTGATCGCCACTGTCTTTTATTCACAGCAGCTCCCCAATTGTCCTCACGATGCTGGGTCAACACCGAAATTTTTGAGCCCCCACCGGGAATCGAACCCGGGACCGCTCGCATTGAAGTCGAGCGCGCTACCGACTAGGCTACGCAGGAGCTCATATATATATATATATATATATATATTTGTGTTATTAAATATACCGATATTATATATATATACACATATACTCTGTCAAAAGTCTTATTACCAACGCCGTGGGGTGTCCCCCTCATGAATATTAAAATAGCCTAATCTACCGAACAATACTACTGGCGCCTAAGATTTATAATTAGATGTCCTTTTATTTATGATAAGACAGAAATTATAAACTTACCTTACAATAAAACACACAATGAAACCCGTGTTTCAACTGACTACTCACCAAATCGCAAGCAACGCAAGCTTTCATGAAAACCAGCCATAGGACTTGTAAGATAAATTCGTTGTATTTTTCTTATGATTGAAATCTTGTGGTGCCAAACAGCAAATCCTGTAGGTTTTTCGATGTTTGAGAAGATGCTATTTCATTTTTAGTAGAATGTGTCTTGCTGGCATCAGGAATATTGATTGCTACCTGACGTCAAAATTGCAATATGTGCGATTTAGTAGGGAGATTGTAAGTACTGTACTTACGTACAATACTGAAGCAATTCCCAAGTAGCATACATACGATGAAAATACGTGGATTAAGCGTTAGTACGGAAACGTAAGGTTTACGTTGTAATTTTAGCAAAATGTTCGCCTGTTCAACGGTTTATTCGACGTGCAATAATGGTTGAGAAGAAACAGGTTGAAAAAAATGTTGACGATAAAGAAAGTGATTCAGTTGGCTAAAGCAGAGCAACGTTGCTGTCTATTTGTATACACATCTACCTGCATTTTGTCCGTTGCTTTCATCATGATATATTAACTTTAAAACAGTAATTTTTTGCATCGTCTCCTGTGCGGTTCGAACGTGGGAACTTCCAGCACTCGGCGTTAGTAGCTCGATGTTCTGAGCACTAATCCACGGGTGTACTGCTGAATCACTAGTAAACTGAATTTGCATTTAATTTTAAGGACTTTAGGCAACTGAGGCTCAGGCCGGGATACGGTGGGGAAGAGGATCTTGGAATGTATACTGCCAGTGCTCTTTTTGTAGGTGCCATCCCAGCATTTGCCTGGAATGACTGAGGAAAATCCCGTTCAAACATCAGTCAGAATGGTCGTCCGCTGGGATAAATCCCAGGATCCCCCCCCTTCCCGAGCGCTAAGCCACGGCCGCTCAAATAATAATTTATAGAAATCAACGATAAGTACTTAACTGAATCCACTGACACTCTATTTCTCTGTTGTGCCCACGGTGAATTCAATGAACTGAAAATCCTCTCCACGTTGGCATTGTGAGCAGGTATTACATTAATAAAAAACTGACCTTTAGAAATTCAGAATAAGCTGATTCTGTATTAGGACGAAATAGTTCACTCAGTATTTTTTTTTTTTAAGCAATGCTTCACTGAACTCTTTGTCACCTTCTTTTTTCTATCAGATTTTTTTTTTCAAATCAGAAAGTTAATGAAACAGAAGCGATTCCTCAATACTAACTACTTTTGCTATCATTCTACACATTTCTCAGTATCTGTCCACTGTGAAATTTTATGGAGCTCCATCCACTGAAAAATCTATATAATCTATTTAAAACAGAGTATGAAAGAGCACTTCACTGAAAAAAAGGGAAGAGTATAAAAGTCGTACTATTAAAAGAGTACATCTGGTAACCTGCCACATTGCACAACGGAAAATTACATACATCCACGCAGGGACGGCGCCAGAAACGCTTGATGGGGTGGGCGGAGGGAGGCGGGCCTAGTTTCTGGGTGGGTGGATAATGAAAATGAGAACTGGACAATGTAGATAATTTTTGACAATAATTAAATTTGAATTTTTATAGCCTTTAGTTAGCTAAGGCTCAGAGCGAAATAGGGGAGGGACAAAGATGTGAAAAGCAGCTGTCCTGGCCTTACAGAAGGTACCATCCCGGCATTCGCCTGGTGGGACTGAAGAAATCCAGGACTTAGGATGGGCTGTGGGAGTTCGTGCCCACGCTCGTGGCAGACACGCTCTCTACACCACCATTTTTTTTTACAGTAATGACGGTGTGTAGTCGATGGAGTTCAAGACAGCTTAATTCTTTAAATGGTTACCTCCTCTCCCTCCAAGAATGCACATGAATATTATAGAAATAAAAGAAGGTTCAAACAACACAGGCTAACAGATGATACTCTACCTTTCGTTAATAACACAGTAAGTGGGTAAAGTAAAAAATATGCTACTACAAACATTTTTACCTTTGAACAACTTATTACAAAAAGCAAGAGACTAAACACAAATCAATTATATTGTCTCTCACATTCTTAATTTGTACACATAAGATTTTTTGATGTGATCTCTATATGCAAGAGCAAAGACTTATGTTGCTAAGAGAATAAAGAAATGCGACAGCATGATTGTTTAATCATTAAGACCTTACAAGTATACACAGAAATCTTTAAACCTGAAACTCAAGTTACCAAAAACTGAAAACAATTATAAATTATAAATATATCCTATAGGATAAAGAAGTAGACAGCAATAACAAAACTTCATCATGATCCACAGAAACCACAATGTATTTTAGAATATGAAGGGCTGATCACATGGTGCGAACAAGCTTACAATCAACTTTTATACCTGCATTTTAATGAAGTGCAATTCTTCGATTTTATATGTCCAGCATCGAATGCGTTTACCACATCCTCTACGGCAATATTCATTACAAGTTTTCTTTCTACTGAAAGGAAACAAAGATCGCTTAGGCGACTGTTTGCCCTTCGATTTCTTAGATATGTTTTAACCCGTCTAAGGCACGAGAAAGAACGGTCACATGGTGAACTAGATACAGG
Organism: Lepisma saccharinum; assembly: GCA_022664845.1. Classification (NCBI taxonomy): domain Eukaryota; kingdom Metazoa; phylum Arthropoda; class Insecta; order Zygentoma; family Lepismatidae; genus Lepisma; species Lepisma saccharinum. The sequence goes on along the minus strand of JAGDQP010008873.1, from coordinate 51,801 downwards.
AATGGTGACAGCAATTACGGCTAATTTGTGAATTTCATGAAAAGCAATCTTGAAACGATCCATCACTTTTGTAAACTGAGAAACGGAGGTAATTTTGCATTGCTTTTCCTCCTCATAACGTTTCAAAACTTTCGGGAGAAGTTTCAGTTCCACCTCTACACTATCGACATCACATCCATAATGACGTGCAAGTGGTTCAATTTTCTCAAACGAGAGGAAGTACTCACTTTTAGGGTGAAGACTGCTTATCCCACATAGAATACCTGTATTTTCTGTAAAACGCCTATTCATTTCTGCAATTATTCTGTTAATTACAGGAAGAAATATCTTAAGTCTGTAGTCTTCTTGGGATCGGATATCTTCTTCCTCAACAGATATTTGCTCAGTCATAATATACTGACGTAAGTGATGGGGCAGTGAACGTGTTCTGGACATTGGATCCATTAGAATTATTCCATTATTTTCAGCAATACCCAAAGACTAGTTCCAAATTTTTTGGAACTCCTCAAATGTGTTTCGAATATCAGTAAAATAATCCACTACATCCTTCGTAACTAAAATAGCATCAGCCAGTGTGCTCTCCTTATTTTGTAGATAATCTGACAATCTATTCAACTTTTCAAGAAAAAGTGTGAACAAGTTGAGTTGGAACAAACTGAAAATTCACTTCACTCAATAGACGTCTTGCTTCAGAAGAGCGACTGCGATTTTCATTACTTATCTCAGCAAGTGTTAGAATAACTGAACTAAACGTTCTCTTCATAGCCACACAAGCTGCAACCTAAGATAAACGGGTAAAAAAATCGTTAGTGGTTCAGAAGATACTTAATGCCATACATAATACTATACATTTAATGCCACAAGAAGATAGTACATAAGAGGCAGCCACTTTCTGTGCCGTATCACTGACGATACCTCAGCAATATTCATAGGACGCGATGACCGACTAGTGGAAGGTCAATATGATGATGTAGTGTTCTGCCCGAAGGCAGGTCTTTGACCCGAAGGTCTCTAGGCAAGGTGAACCCATGGTGGTTTGCCATTACCTTCCATAGAATGAAGATAACGTCCTAAGGATGGGATCTACAGTGGGATCCGAATCAATTGTGTCCCCACCGTGAATCGAACCCGGGACCCCTTGCTTACAAGGCGACGAGACGAGCGTAACGACTCATCTACTGGGGACACTGGAAGGCCAATAAGAGAAACATTATTTCGAATCTGTTTATTTTCATGGTAATGTGGACGTTTCCACCCTCCCCATTTTATCCCCCTGTAAAGCTCCCATTAATTCGCACACTGGTCCAAAGCAGTAACTGCACTTCAGATGTGGCTCTTTAATGTACATAAATAAGACTAAGGTAGAAGAATAAACTATTCCGAGCAAAAATTTTTACATTTGATTAATTAAAAACATTCAAATAATTTTAAATATCAAATACTTTTATTTAGTTTTAATATCCTTTGTGTCAAAAATATTTTATTACAAACGAAATGAGAGTATTATTTGAAAAGTAGAAAACACATTAGACAGATAATATTATCTGTCACGAAATGTCGTTGGCTTCATTTTTCTACTCGCTACCTTAATCCAGATATCTTTGAAAAACCTTATTCTGGCAACAATGAAATTTCTGCGAATGGCAACACTGAAGGTTATTCTTAAGTAATTTTTTTTTTTTTTGGTGTAGAATAACATTATCTATTTTCATGGTAAGATACATTTCATTATCTCTTTTTGTTTATAAGAAAATAGCAAAAGAAAAATGGCAAATGTTTGCGTTCCAAAACCTCCCACCGCGTCTTAAGAAAGAAAGGAAAAAAACAACAAAGTATTTGTTCAAGTACGGTTGAGTTTCAATGTGAGAAACACAGTACATTCTATTTATTCATGTGAATGGCTGTGGCCAACGTGTAGCTAAGTTGTTCTTATACGTCGAGAAACAAAGCATTTTTCTTAAATTCATTATATAAATGTAGAAACTGTAGTTTCCAAATTGTTACTTATACAGCTAAAATTTGTCACTCAAATGATCTCATTATTTCGAACAAGTGGACTTATTAATATAGTCTCAACTTTACAGCGTGTTAGGTTAATGCGTACAAAAAAATTAAGCGTAGATAAATGATGTCAAAATAAAAAAAAAAGCCCACTTGAACTTTTTGCCAAAAGCTCATAGTTTCGGAGATATATAGGCTGCTGAAATAGTAGGAAAATGAATTTCAAAGGCCTATATTTCAAACACTGTCCAACGTAGAGAATGCAGCTTCATAAATCACTTAAGTCATACCAGCTCTATTTAAAACTGCGTTTCATGTGCTATGCTGCGCACGTAAATCCTGAAAGGGCTTGGCAAATCGACAATTAATTTCATGGTCGGTTTATCATCCCTTTGTGAAATCCCTTGCATGCACACGCATTGCACAGTTTTGAAATATGCATTTTCAAATAGAATAGGTATGACTTCCTAAGTGATTTGTTAAGCCGCATTCTCTACATTGGATAGTGTTAGTGTTTGAAATATAGTCGTCTGAATTTCATTTTCTCACGCTTTCAGGAGCCTACACCTGAGAAACTATGGGCTTTAGACCAAGGTTCAACAGTTTTTTTTATTTTGACATCAGGTATCTACTCTTAATTTTTTTGTACGCATTAATATAACACCCTGTATTTATACTCATGAGATTACATGCAATTCGAATTCGATAGCTAATCACTACAACGCAAAGGAGACATTTGAAAATTGCAGGGGCTTGTTAATTTCTTTTCAAGACCGAGGCGAACAGCAACCATGACTGATGCAGTCTACAAATACAAAGAAAGATTTTAAAACAATGCTTATCCTAAGAGCCAAATGATTTATACAATAATAATAAACCATGATATTATTAATTTATTATTATTATTAATAATTAGCCTTGCCCTTATTGGCCGATTTTGCCCCCTCACTTTTTACATGTCTTACGCTCCTATGAAACAGAGCGCAGAAGAATGGTAACTACTACACTACAAAACTACTGGAAACTTAATTTAATAACATTTAATCCTTCCTGACAAGCCCATCTTATATCACTTAGTCTCTGAAGCTCAACAACTTGCTGCATTCCTAACTTTCCTTGCATCCTAGTAAATTTTGCATGTGGCACTGATCCACTAAGAAACACATACAGAGATTCTAAGAGGTCGAAAAAGTTTCTGCAGTAAGTTATCCCTTTACACACATCCACAATGTGTGTACACACATCCACAATGTGCGATACCTAGGGTTAAGAAGGTATCGGCCAGGGCGTTTCTTAAGGTACCTTCCCGGCATTTGCCTGGTGAAACTATGTACGATATGTTGTGAAATAATGTGGGAAGGATTGAGTACTATATAAGCAATTGAGTCACGTCAGCAAACATCGTTTAATTGCACTTGCTCCAGTCATGTGGTCTAATTGTAGGAACCTTCCATAGCTTCTAACTTTTTTATTAGCGGCTCCGCAATTGTTTTTTAAGAGTGACTTGGAGCTGGACTTGGTGTGAGGCCTCTCATGCTGACGGACCTGCTCTGCTTTTAATAAAATGAACTGGCAGTGCGGCTGGCCAGGTGTGAGGATCTCACAGAACCAAACAACGAGAACACTGACTGCATGGAGAAGCACCAAGAATCAATCTGCATACCCACATTGAGGAGTTTACCATACCGAAGAACACAAGGTAATGCTTTCATTGTTTTTATTTCGAATTATATAGGTTGAGAGAGGGTACAAGGAAGGAGTCGGGCAGGGTCTAAGGTCAGGGTACCATCTCGGCATTTGCCTAGTGTGACTTTCTTTCTGTTCGACACTGTCTAGGCTAATCCTGTAACTTGAAAATTGGTTCCACACGAGTCCGTAAGCTCAGAAAAAAGTTATGATATTACCAAAGTTGTGACCATAGGTGAATTATAAAGCAAGTGTTTGAACTATAACATGACCAGTACACGTGATATAATTTTATTGGTTCACTTAATCCAAGTCTTCAGCATAATTCGCTGTTGAGGTCAACGGCTAATGTTGGCTCAATCCAGAGAGAGGAAGATGCCCGAGACCCTTGAAGGTGCCATTACGTCACTAAGCTAGTGAAAGCGGATAATCTCAGTCAGTTGGGTCCTGACTGTGCTTTCCCATGGTTTTCCCTCAGTTATGCCAGGCAAATGCCATGATAGTATCTTCAAAACTAGGCTCTTGTTATCCTACCCATATCCTCTCCTGAACCCCATCCCAGCCTTGGTCAAAAGTGTTTAAAGGCCATAAACACTCCTCTCTGAGAACTCTTCATTATGGAGTACCTCAAGGTAGTGTACTCGGTCCTCTTCTCTTCTGCTTGTACATCAATGATTTGCCATCTGTATTACAGCACTGTAAATACGTTCTTTATGCTGACGACTTTCAAGTATATATATCTTGTTCTCCAAGTGAGCTACCCACATATATTGATAAATTGAATGAGGACTTACTAAGAATTGTTCAATGGTCAAATGATATTGGTCTGAAATTGAATCCATCTAAATCTCAATGTCTACGTATAGCTTCTAAAGCAATGCTTTCATCTCTTAACTCTTCTTCCTTTCCCAACGTACTTCTAGATGGAATGATAATTCCTTTCTCGCACACCGTAAAAAAATTAGGTCTTATTTGTAATGAATATCTAACTTGGAAGGAATATGTTAGTACTGTCTCTAAAAAGGCCTTTGCAACTTTACATTCTTTGAGCAGAGTTAAAGATTTTCTTCCCATCTCCCTTAAGAAAATGTTTGTTCAGGCCTTAGTAATGCCTCATGTGGATTATTGCAACGTAGTGCTTGCCAACCTGGATGATGTACACACGTACCGGCTACAGCGCATTCAAAATGCTTCAGTGCGTTTTATATTTAATCTTAAACATTTTGATCATCTAACATATTTCAATAGGCTGCAATGGTTAAAAGTCGCATAACGATTGGAGTGGCATTCTTTAATACTTCTATTTAAAATTTTACGCGACCGGCAACCTTCCTATCATTTGCAACGTTTTAAGTTCCTAAGCGATCATCACAACCGTGACACTAGGTCTCGCGCAAACCTATTACTTTCTATTCCTCGCCGTAACTCATTCTTTTTTTCGAAGTCCTATACACTTTCTGCATTCCGCAAGTGGAACGGACTGTCATTTTCCATTAGAGACTCAACTTCATTAACAAGTTTTAAATCTATGCTTTACAGTCACCTCTTAGAGCAACACAACTAAGATATGTTTGAATAGTATTCTCTAGAATCGTCAAATTCTATCCAATTCATACTAGTATCCCTTTAGCTGTCAATGTAAATTTAATTGTAAGTCGATAATGTTAGTTTATATTCTCATGGTACTCATTGGATTGCATTTATACCTATATTATTCGTGTGTGTGTGTGTCTGCGTGTGTATGTGTTTAGTGAACTTTAGTTTATCAAAAATATGTTTTTATATGTAATAAATTATCCCATTATAGTCCCATCTTTGTCCTAAAAGAATCCCGAAAGTATGTCCCAGAGATGATCTCGTTGCGGACATTTGGAGGTCCCATGAACGTACCATGGATGTTAACGGGACCTAAACAGGAAGTCCCACGAACGTCCCGATATCCTGCTAGGAGATCCGTCGGATATCCCTGGGACATCATTTTGCTATGTGGGATAGTTCCATCCCGAAAGACGATGTCGAGATATAGGCCTACCTTCACATAGATTCTACATTCCTTTCCCTGAAAGACGCTCATCGAGGGACGTCATCCCTTGGACTCCTGATAAGCTTGAGAAACATCTTTCAAACTTAAAAACTATATTTAAATATTTCATTTAGAAATTTATTGCATAATTTTTATACTAATGTCAGTTTCATCAGTTGAAGTTTCATTTTCACATTGCCAATGAAGAATTTCTTGTGTTGGAATAGCATCTGCACGAAGTCTTCTTTTTAGGTAATTCACTTTTTAAGTCTCTCTCATAATCACCCAGGAAGAAGTGCTTCGAACAAATACGGGCGTTATTTACATTAATTTTGTCAGCCTGCTTGCACCGAGAAATCCACTCTTGTTGAATAACTTTTCTTTCTTTTTTTTTCTTTTGAAACCTATGATAGTGTCCCTTCTGTTTTACGTCCGAAATAGTAACAAAGTGCAACAGTACAACTACTATTATTCTTGCTCATTTTATAAACAGAATGTGGTAAATCCTTTCAGAAGTAAGCCTTCTAGACTAGACACCTTACCCGTAGATTTTAAGTTTGTTTAAATCTTCCCTCAAAATCTTTTAACTTACGTCATCAACACAATGCGAAGTATGTATATGGGAATTCAAATTTGTTCACTTGTTGGCAATGAATCCCTCTGCGTGGCTACTAATTACCCTGTCGCAAGAGACACTGTGATAGCATGACTTGCCCTGATTGGCTGTTGTTGTCGTTACCTAACTGGTGATTTCCAATGCTAGAATACAGACAGATTTCTCTAAACGGATACTCTTTGCTTAACTAGAGCATTTACCAGTTGCGTCATACACAATTCAGCCAATGAGGAGGGAATGTTTTACATGTTATTTATCTAATATCTAAATTGGACAGTCAGCGTTGCCAACTGGACGAATTGCAGTCAAGATTGACGGAATTATAGCTTCGACGACGCGACTTGTAAAAAATGCGTTTGATGGATGTTTTGACTTACATTTGCGCTGATAATAAATTCTTGTAATTTTAAAAAATCATGTTGTGTTACTTTCAAGTTAGAGTTATATTTGGCACCGAGAACCATATAACTCAGATAATTCCTTGGAAATATACGGTAGCGTTAGTGAAACTCATTGAAATTGCCACCTGTGAATGATAAGCGACTGCCTGGCACTTCAACGTATATAATTTATAGGGTTTTAATTAGTGACGGATTTTGACGGAATCTACTGTCGCGGTTTGACGGGAAAGAGCACTATGAGTTGGCAACGATGGACTAGACTGAGGGTGTCTGTTGTATGTATATTTCACATTCACAGATTGCATTTTGCAATTATTTTTATTTATTTATTGTTTACTGGCGGATTCCGCATCAGGATTAGACAACCAATAAGGCCTGAAAATGCCTCAGAACGAAAGTAAGTATTAAACGATTTATTTAAAGTATTGCAGTAATTTCATTAGACAAATTGTGTGTAAAATCAAATAATATTTTGTCTCTCTGCAAATCAGAGGAATAGTGTAGTATAAAATGTAGAACATACTTAGGTAGATGCTCGTGACAAATATATCTAGAGCATGGTTATCGTGTTCAGTATAAAATTGGCGTTAAGGGTTAAGTTTCGTAGGGGGTGAAATATTCACAGGAAGAAATATTATCGTTAAAGGGATGTCGAGTTCGTGAATATTGAAAAAAATAGGGATGCCGTCTCTACGTACATTAAAGCAGGAAGATTAACTATTTCCAGTAAAGAAAGGTAACTTCAGGACGAGAATAAGAAAGTATCCATTATGACGATGGCGAGATGCATTGGACGATACCTAACCTGATCCAGGGGTGCAGAATATGTCGGATCAGTTCGGGAGAAATTTGAGCCACCAAACCAAAAAGGCATTACTATAGTAGTGACGCACCAACTTTAAAATCACTAAAACCAAACCAAAATCGATTTCCTTTTTCGTAAATTATCTTAAATTACTGAACATATGAACGTGGAGGTTAGGTAAAGTTAGGTGCGGTCATGTATCTTTACAAAATATATTTTGACACATATTCACACTTACCTTCAGCACACAGGCGTATTAACTCTCCCAATTTCCATTACAAAGTCGTGTAGAATTGTTTCGGGGCGTATTCCTTTCCTTACATAAACACTCTGCTAAATAACATTCAAAATGCACCTTTCCTCGTCATTTCCATACGATTCAATAACAATAACGCAAGAAATGTCATAATCATCACAAAAACACGCCATTTCAACACTACCTTACCGCCTTCCGCCACAACGTGCAGTGTGGCTAAAACATCTTCAAAACACACTAAAACTATTTCATTATTCACTTCAAATGTTACCAACATCAATATTTACCTCCCTAATACTCTCAAACATCACACAATTATCTCAATTCATCCTGTAAATTTCTAAAAATTGGTGCGTCACTACTATAGTTAACCCACAAAAAATATTTAAGGCGCCAATTAATTTCCCGGAACCCAAAAAATCTTAGATAACACAACAACGGCGATGCATAAGCGATTTACAGAGTTTCTTCGTAATGGGCTAAGTCAAACAATAGACTACAGCCTATTAGGTGTTACAATGACAGCTGATAGCACAGCGCAGGCCAGAATACGATACATCACAGGTGGCTGTGCGATAAACTTCGTATATAAAAAAACCGAACCTGACTTTTCTAACCTAACTCGCTGTAGCTTACCTTATAAACAGTAAAAGAATGGAAAAGGAAAAAAATGCCAGATCAGTGTGACGCCATTAGTATTCCCCCGCGTGCCGATATATACGTCTCCGAATCAGCTGGAGTGCCTATTTTATGAATAAATTATATTATTGTGTGGTTATACTATTTTTTGTATACCTACATTTCGGGTTGTAAGTATGGAGTGATAAATAGTTTTTGAAAACGAGTGGTTTAGAGCGTGTAATATTGATCGATAGGGCGTTGGACGTTTGGAGTCGATAAAGTAAGCCTTAACCCTAATTCCCGCTCTTAAATTACCTTCTGCTGCAAAAGTTCCCTCTTCTTCACCACCTTTTCTGCTTTATTATACGAGACGTCACTACTTGCATCTTTACAATATTCACGAACTCCATATCTTTTTAACTGCATCATTTCTTCTGTAAATTTTCTTTTAGTTCACCCTTCTTCGGAACTTAAAGGGGATGCAGGATATTTTCTTTGGTGTGTCAGGATTACATTCCCGGTTGTTCATTCCGAATATCACCCCAACCAGGGATAAAATCTTTGTATTTCTACCCAAACAGGTAGTATGTTGAAACTTACCAGCAACTACTAGTTTTAGGATCCCCTCCCCTTCGTAATTTATAACAAATCTATCACTGCAGGGCATTTCCGTACCATCAAACAATTTAATGGAATTTTCACTGAAATACGTAATTACATTGACAGTAATAATGGTAACACAAGGTAGATCATTCGATAGTGTGTTTGGCTTGTTATTAGGAGGTCCCGGGATCAAGCGCCGGTGCCAGCTGTTCTAATCTCAATGACAAGTAATATTCTATATCTAACTATCACAAACATTAGGGCTCCTTTCCTTGGATGCTTGCGATTAGAGTGAGTAGCCAAGCCATTTTTCTGGAATTTGTTAATTTGTAGCTTATTTATCCTACTTTTTTTTGTTAAATTTATTTGTATTACACATTGTTCACTATCATTCTTAGCCAAACCTTAAATAAATTACAGAATATAAACATTTACTTGATGATTAGTTATTTGCCTTATAGTCAGCTGGTAAATTTTAATGTAAAGATTATGTCGGATATTTTTAGGACATAACAGTAGGATCGGGGGAAATTTCAGGAGTTCAAACATTTTCTGCACTCCTGAACTAACCCACCTTCGCTGGCTTGGCATTACTTTGTGTCTGCATTAATCTTTCTCCTCCCAAAATCACCTTTACCGAGCTTTGCGAACAGTGGAAGTCTCGTAAAGATGTATGCGGAGTAATGGATTGTTACCGCTCGCATTGACCTTCGCCTTGCATAATCCCAGTAGATTATGAAATTGGAGAGATTTCGAAAGGATTCGTGTCAATGAAATTGATGTAACGAATCTGTAACATAGTTAATGAATCATCACATGGCAAAAAGTGTGAAAAATCAGTGTAACGAAAGTTCACATTTTTGCGGAATTGGTGCCTAAAATTGTTTGAAATATCGGAATTTGATTACAATACAAATGCAAAAAGTAATCTTTCCTTGAAGTAGGTGATTGTCCTCGTCCATTATATCACTCTAGCTTGGGTTGTGTTCAAAATGACAAAAATACTCTACTATTTATTGGGTTATTCGTATTAGGGGACCAAAAGTAGGTAAAAACAGAATTTTTCGAGGAGGAATTAATTCATGTCAGGGAAGGGGAATTTATTTTTGAGTAGTGTGTGCAGTGAAACAAACAATACATATGTAAACCGCACGCCTCCCATGAACACGGACTTGGGTGCAAGCAGTGTTTAAAGTGTAAGATGTCTGTGTTTTTAGTGTAGGCCTATAGTCCAAGTGTATTCAACGGTGTTAATAATTCACATAAACCGCCTAACATACAATAGCAAATAAATAACAAAATAGTAACAATTTGTACCTAAATAGGCTGGCCCCCAACCCTATTTATGTAGTAAGTACCATAGATTCGGATTTTTGCTCTTTCACACAATAATATATTTTGGTCAAGGGGTAGGTATCTGGTCCACCGTGTAGTATTGCATTAATACCTGTTTGCTTTTCTCATAAACAAGGGGGCCGATGGGAATAAATTGCATTTCTTGCGTAAGTAGGAACTTTGCATTACTATTTCTAACGTAAACTAAGCAGACTTTCCTAACCAAAAATCAGTAATGCATAGAATGTTGTGACCTGACTTTTTCTAACTCGTCTTCGCTCACTTGACAGTTTGTCTCTGATTTTTGTAGTAAAATAAGTGTGATTTATTACTCGAAGTGACGCCGTTGTTATTCCTCTGCATGTCGCCATGGTGAACAACTTGAGTACCGATGTGTTTTACGAAATAATGATACCTTTTCGCAACATTTCGGATCCCAGATTGTCGCTATGTATTTATAGAAGTGCCTTTGTGAATTATTTGCAAGAAAATTAGTGGTATATAGCGTACATACGGTGTAATATCTGGCAGATACTGAGGAACTTAAGGTACACTTTATCCATCAGCTTAGGATTTTTTTAATTTTATTTATTTATTTTTCATTTTTTATTATACGCGATGCACATCATTGTTAACACATACCATGAGCTCGACCTAAAGGCTGAAGCTAATAAATAGTCCGACGTACTTTCCGCTCGTTCACTCTCATTTCACATGCGTTTCAACATTTCTACACGTGCTGGATACATTATATTTCACCTGTGAATTTTTCACATTTTTGAGGGGACTAAGTTTCACTTAATCATATAATGTACATGGGGCGGGGCTGTCATCTTCGCCCTTGCCCATAAGGAACATTGTTGATGTCTCTTGATTAGATTTCCTGGGCTTTTAGTTTTAGGGTACATGGTTCCAATAATATTTTAATATATGATTGTAGATGGTAAACCATTTTTTTTTAATAATAAGTATGTAGAGTGCTCTGTTTTATTTTTCCGTTACAGTAGAATCGGGTAGTCAGTGTGGCGTCAGGCGTTCTCTTTCTAAACCGTTTCTCACTATTTAACGCTTCGAGGGAACAAAGAAGCTGAACGCGTAGTATATAATTTCAGACTTTTACAACAATCCAATTTAATTTGTTCTGGAATCAGGGCAGTCACAGGTCCGTGTTCGCTGTCCTAAGATACAGTGGAATTAAATTTGATCAAACTACTCTTTAACCTTGGACAGTGAACATGTTAATAAAACCTGTGATTTCTCTGGGACCTTAGTCCTTACATTCCGTGTGTTCAATCCGTTAACGAACATCTCGTGCGATTAAAACTCGGTAAAGATGTAAAGCCCCACAAGGGAGGACAATAAAATCACCAGGTGAGGTGTAAAAGTTAAGAATCAAAAGAACCTAGGCACAATCCATCTCACCAACGGTAGCTGGTTCTCTCTTCCCCCCCCCCTCTCAAAAAAAATCATTGTAAACGGGCCTGCACTCTAGGAGGGCAAGTATAGCCAGTATGAATCAACTTGGACGTGGACTACCACTACCAGGCTATACCTCAAACGACCTTTAACTCATCGAAGAAACCACTAGTCAGGCTAGAAGTCTCAGGTATCGAACTAGCGGAGCATAAAATCCTCAGAGTCACCAGAAAACTTCAATCTAAGAGAACTGACACAACTAGATCCAGTTAAATCCTTTTAATTTATTTATTACTCATAAACATAGAATCTCAGATTAAGCATGCTAAATAGTACACACCTTCATTCAATTAACCTTAAGAAGATAAAAAAAGGGGGATGGAAGTTGCTACAACCAACTTACACGTCAGAAAACAGGATGCTGCTGCTTAAAAGTGGTTCGATAAACGACAGAGAGAGAAAGAGGGTAAGTACACAAGATCAGACGTCGAAACAAGCCACAGCCATACTGCTCCAAGTTAACTTATTCAGCACAGTAGATATTTCAATCAGGATAGACCTCATATTATAAGCGGTTGCTGGAACAAATTAATTAAATTAATAAACCAAAGCCGAAAGCTTCATACAATAGAGTTATTATCTACCACGTAACTACAATGGCTCCCTGCCTAGTTACCCTGTGGAAACAATCGCACCTAACCTGGTGGAGACTTCTACCTACTGACCTAACTCACAACACCATTCATACCATATCGCTATTTTACTCGATACACTAATAGCACCTAAGCTAACTCTTAACCTGAACGTATAAACATAAAGCACTCACGAAATAAATAAATACGAATTAATTACACCGGGGAAAACTCTAGCAGATCAGGACTCGATACAATCCTCGAGTTCCTAAAGAAACGTATTATATCCGTGAAAGCCATACCTACTTATATTAAAGTTATACATTAAATCCAGCAAAGAGTCATCATGACCTAACCTAACGATCTCCAACCAGAGTAGAACGACCAATCACAAAGGGAGTCTAGAACCATTATAGTTATTTATTTCTTTTAAGTTTAATTCGCGAGTAAAATAATAATGGAGTAGAATTAAAGGAAACCGAGTGAAACAAGAATTAACAGTATTGTCTGGTTATTAATTGCCAATAGGTAAATAAATATTGATAACTTTCTTTAAAATGCATTACTTGTGCCTGGTCAAAAAAACTTAAGTTACTTAAAACCACTGAATATAAAAGTAGTACAAATGACCTTTGTACCTGGTATGAAAACCTTTAAAATTCTATACTGTTATTTTATTTCTACCATTTCATGGATAAATAATGTAATCGACACAGCAGGTATCTGATTTGAACATTATTTGTAGACTGACTTTTAATAAACTACAATTGCATCTCATGGTGAGATTCGTTCAATAGCAATTTCTACATTCTGTTAACGAAGGATGAAAGACTTCCACCTCGCAACATGAATCGGAAACACGAATTGGCAGTCTTATTATCTTAGTATTTTATTTCTACTATTTGTTTTTTCTTAATCATTGAACTCTTCCAATGTACTGAATCTGTTTCGTAGTTCTATCTCAAATTTCTGTGTTGTTTTTCGCTAACCATCCTAGGATCATTCAAGATGTTGAATCTATTCAGCCAGCCACGTCTTGAACGATTTCCATATTATTCGAGGGAACATAATCTAGACCTATTTTGTTTTTAACTCTATGTGGGCCTTCCCACACTTCACTTTGTTTATGCTGTTTCTTGAAAATGTATTCGAGGTAAACAGTGTGTTGGCTTCTGAAAATTTTGCTAGCCTCTCTCTTCGCTTGTTTCTTTTGCCGAATCCAAGTTTCCCACTTTTGTCACTTCTCCGCTTAGTTCGTACGTTTGCATTGACGTCTTCCTTTACATTTTAATAATGCGATTTGTACTACTATACAAAATCTTCTGTATCTCTTCGTGTAGATCCACTTTCTCCTCCGGGCATGATGATGTTCGTGCATACACTTGTATAATTTCCATACCATCTTTCTTGTTGGTCTTACTCGTGCGGTTCTGACTAAAATTCCTTAGATCTCTGTGACCCGTGTATTCAGATTTTTATTAATTATAAAGCCAGCACCTGTCAGTTTCCGATTTTCTGTTACTTTGAAGCAGAACGTGTGTCCAGACTTTAGTTACTAGTTGTTCATTCTTCCTCCACACTTCTGGCAATCCTATGATGTCTCACGTAGTCCTTGCAAGTTAATTCTCCAGAACATTCCTCTAATTTTTCCTTTTCTGCAAGTGATTGAAAGTTCAGAGTCGCCACGTATAGAGCCGTTCCAGTTGTTTCGTTTTCCTGGCAGTCTACCGTCCAAACTCGGGCATTTTGACATTCTGCAGGACTGACCGCTGGTATCCAGCTGCATTTCATCCTTTGGCCAATGTGATCCTCCGAGGATGTTTCTTTATTTGTATTATCATGTGATTAAAAATGGAGGTGCTGGCATTTGAGTCACCACACTGTCTGCAAATGTGGCATTAACTGGCAACGACGAGGACGTATGGATTGGACATTAGGTGTCAATCTCGGTCGGTTCCCGTAAGCCTTATCAAGAGGAAATTAGGAGTCTCCTCCCAATTAGTGGCAGAAGTCTTTTGGGGCGACAGTTATGGCTTGCCGATTCTGTCCCAGTTTTCAGGCCTTTATTGTTTAAATTTTACAGAAAATGGCCGCTGACCTGGTGTTAAAATAAAAACATCTTTAATAATGAATGGATTATTAATTTTTTATTTAAGCGAATTATATTTACTATGTTTTTTTTTAACAATTATTTTCGAGTGGTTTCATTTTTGCGCATGGAAGCTTCTACTTCAGTAATAACATGTCTTACTTACTTGACTTTAACGGTCTCCAGAGTTGTATAAAAAGTCACATAAGGCTTACCAATTATAAAAATCAAGGTCTCAATCGGTAGGGTATATGTAATTTTTTTGTACAATCTGTTCTGTTACACCGAAGGAGTACACCGCCCATACATTAATTTTATCTTATCTTACCGAAGGAGTACATTTAATTATTTTCGAATTTTATTTTATTGTCATTTTATAAACTGTGTTTTAATCTATCAGTGGCTAATTGCAGTAATAGTAATAGGAAGCGAACTATTCACATAATCCAAATAATAAGAACGAAGCGCGATCAGTGTACTTGACCGAGAAGGATGGGTGAGAATTGAGAAAGTTCTCGATTGAGGACATGTACGGGATCAAAATGGGGAAAATGTTGTTGATAGCCAGGGAAGAGATTTCAACAGTTAAGAATAGAGATATTTTTTAAGGTGTACCATAATGTGAAAACAGCTTTTCAGGGCCTCTAATCTGAAAGCACTGTTGTTGAATATGAAGTTGTTTTTGTTTTGGACAATCCGAACTAGTTGGAGCGGGTACAATGAGTGTGTGTGGGACAGGACAAAACTGAGATATTACAGGCATAAAGTGGGATATCATTATAAGCTGTAAACTGCTTATTTCGAGAATGACTGTTTCATATATAACGTAACGAGTTATATCGTATCATCTATAGTAGATAGTATATGTAGGTTATAATATTTCATAAGGTTATTTTAAAAAGTTTTGTCATTGATTTACGTATATTGCTTTTCAGAGGAATATGACACAGGAGGAGGAGAGAGCAGAGAAGAGGCGGGAGACAGGTAAGAAAAGTTGTTGCTTTATTCATTATATTCTAGTATAAGTTGATGATTCTAACTTTTAACATGAGTCTATCTAATTGCAATGGGATAAATGAAATCCTATGTATCTGCTTACGAAAGAACAAGTTACAGAAAAGTAATGATTTAAAAGAGTAAATTTAGAATTACTTGATACTGAGATAAATTTTGCTGTGAAAATTATTTAGTATCATTAAAAAAATGTGGAATTTTATTTCCGTGCTTGCCCCGAAACGATCCTCAAACGATATCGTGGTAATGTATACCTAAAGCAATCATTCCATAATATGTAAGGGTATCTTAATTTGAGCTGATTCCTACATAAAATTTGAACTGAATTGTATATATAGCGTTTAGGTATCTTTGATTCGGGCGGGGGAAGTTGTGAGGAAGAATTCGGCCAATATTTTGAAGGTACTATTCCGACATTAGATCGTGTGACAGAAAAAAAAACGTGTTAAACCTCAGGAAGAATGACTGTGCACTGGGTTTGAAAGCAGAACTTTACGAATGGGGAACGAGCTCTCGGCCGAAGTAACAGTTACTTGGTAAATACAGATTGAATGTAGAAGTTCAATTGTATCTTATATGCCAAATGGATATGTGCTGTCGCAGAGATCACTCCTGTGCTGCACAGTATATAGTATCGTTACTTGAAATTAGATGGCAAGCCTTCGTTGGCCGGAGGTTAATATGCTTGCAGTTTGTGCTATTGGTCACGGGTTTAAGTCCCATGTGAGTCTGTGATACGGAGCCCACTTCACCAAAAACTGTAGGTTTCGTAGAATTTCCACAAATAATTTGGCAAAAACTAGACTAACACCTTGAACACAGCAAAGTTTCTGCACATGACGCAAAACTTGTCTCTAACGGTTGAAAAGAAATGAAAAAAAAAAAAACTATTTTCGTTCTAATGGTAGAATGTAATGGCTTGGTTTTGCCGATTTTATATTGTCTGCTCCCAAATAAACAACAAAGTACATATCAAAGATTATTTACTATTATCAAATGAAAATGACCTACTCTTGAACCTGAATCAGTCTCTTTGGATTTTGATGTAGCACTATTTCAGGCTGCACAAGAAGAATTTCTTGACGCTCATTTGTTTGGCTGCCTCTTTCACTTGACAAGGAACATGAAAATGAAGCTCGCATCAGAATTCCTGAATCTGCAGGTACAGATCAGACCCAGAATTTGCACTGAAAGAAAGACAGGAAGGATGATAATTTTCTTAGCATTTATTCCCATAAATGCATTGAATGAAGCATTTGATGCTCTAGTTGCTATTTTACCAGCAGAACTGTTACTTGTCGCTGATTGGTTTGAGGATAATTATTTAAGTTAGTATTTCTAATTTTTTTTTACTATTAAATAGTTCTCTGAGTTACACTATTAGCAGTGGATCTTGGGAAATTAAAATAAACTTGTTCAGTTTGTAAATGGAAATAAATAAAAACATTATGAAGTTTTCTGCATATTGCCTAATTTTTCAAATATTAGCGACAGATCTAGCAAATTTAATACGTTCGAGAGTTAATGGGAGCGAATATTTTAAGAACTAGAGAAATGACCCTGAAATAGAAGGTATGGTAAGGGATATTTTGTAAAGAAAGGGCAATCGTTCCCTATTATTATTATTATTATTATAATAATTGATAATAATAATAATGATGATGTTAATTTACTGCAGGACGGATAAATAGGAAGGGTACAAGAATTCGCCGTATTGTTACAAATCTTGAAACTTTGGCATTATCGAATACTTGCGGAGTTTGGCCCACAATTCTGTCACGGAATGATAATGTAATAGTGATTATAACATACCGTAAGACAAAATAAATTATGCAATATCTATATTTGATTTCTCTGTTTAGTTCTTGTTTCACTGTTGATTCCTTTCCAATATCTCTGTTGCAAATACGTAGTAATGGGCAGTAATGCAATGCTATGAATAGCTATGAAGTTATGAATATGCAGAATGCTTATTCTTTTACGTCAGAGATATTATAAAGATAGCTTGACATAAGTTTATTTTGGGGTGTCATAGGCTGCCTACAACAGATTTTATTTTGCCTGTTCTGCCTATTTCAATGTATAGTGCCTATTTTTATGAAATCTGAAATAACTTACTACAAATAGTTCCTTTTCCATTTCTTTTCAACTGGTAGAGACTTGTTCTGTGTCATGTACAGAAACTTTGCTATGTTCAAGGTGTTAGTCTAGTTTTTGCCAAATTATTTGTGGAAGTTCTCCACGTTCAGTTGCATTTTTGACATTCGAAACTTCCAGTGCCTATTTTCACGTTCTTAGTGCCTAAACGTCCGAGCTCTAGTTATGAAATAGATTATAACCTATTTAGATAAGCTGTTTTGCGCCCAAACGTCCTGCTTTCTGAAAGTATTGTAACTTACATGAGAAAAGTCGAATGCTAATCGCTACCATAATCTTTCATTTCTCCGTTTACAATTGTAAACATTAAAATGATGGTTTGCATACATTAGGAAGTAAACAACGAGGACAAACTGTAGTCATTCCCTGTTACATAGAAAATACCTAATTAAATTCGAGGATATTTTCAGTGCGAAAACTTGCAGTCATGCAGAGAGGCGGGGTTGAAAACTGAAGAAATTACTGTAATCATTGAAGAAAAATAGTTTCGTGCAAGATATTCAGTGCAGTCTGCGCTAACTAAGGGATCTGTTTCGAAACTTCAAATTTGGTTCATCAGGAAAGGAGGCAAAATATCGCACAAAATGGTTAAGCTCATTCTAGTGCGATAGCTTTCCATGATCATTTCGCGTACCTGGTGCAGAAATGGATCGAGAAATACATTCTCCAGAATGAAACTACTGTATTTCTTAAAATATAATTTTTATTTTTGAACGAGTTTCTCTTTACTGTAGCACTGAATTGGTATTTCACGTAAAATATGGATCACTTCATTACGTTTTTTGGTTATTGGAGATCACATTCTTACTCCCTGTGCGAAACATGGCTTTTAAATTCACCCTGTACTGTGAGACAGTTCAGTAATAGGAGATAAATCCGCATTCAAGACTTAAAAATGCGCTGCCACCTAACTGGAAACATTTATTCTCATACTGTTAATAATTTTAAAATATCTAAATAAATAAAAAAATAAAATAAAACACCATTACCTAAGTGTTCCACTGTAGTACTACCTTCTGTATACTTTATTCTGACTCAAAAGGCAATCAACAGGTTATTAGACTTCACGATGATATACTTCTGCAAAGAAACGAATAATAAAAAACATTGAAGATATTCGAGTATTATTTTATTGATTTGTAGATTATGGCTCATTACTTTATTAGGATTCTTTGCTGTGATTAATATATATATATATATATATGCTTGTTTCTGATTTTGTGTGCCATGATTTGTCCATTGAATAAAATCAGTGCATTTATTAATTCCTTTGGAAGATAACGTCCACACTGAACTTTAGGTAATTTACGAAAAATAGGCATCGGGTTGCATACCATAGAAATTGGTGAGCATATCTTGTTCCATTCATAATGGTAATTATTTAGATCCCTTTTTTTGTCTTTAAATTTACAATACTTAATTTTTTTATCTATCTAAAAAAAATGTATGTAATATGCATGTAATTGAATGTTACATAGTGTTGATATTGCGCAACACACAACAGAATTTGTCTCTAGTTCTCGTCAGTTTGTATAATTATAAGTATAAAAATATAATGATTTTACATCATCATATTCATTCGAAAATAGCGTAGGAATTCTAGACTACATGAAAAACGTGTTGTTTGCGTGAGGTTCTGACAAAAAAAATGAGCATGCGAACTAAGATTTCCAAACGGTTGTGCATCAACACCCATCTGGTTTGATAGAGTGATTTTAACGAACGAATCTACAATGTAGAAAATTCTCCCAGCACACGCACTTAAATCTTCCTCTTCTTTATCAACTGTGATCAGTCCATTGCTGGACGAAGGCCTTCTCATGGTTTTTCCATTCTGCTCTTTATTATAGCATTTCTTGTCTACGTTGTATCAGCAAATTTTGTTTCCTCTCTCTCTTGTCTTAAAAGTAAATATAATAGCCATATTCCAGTATGCAGTTGAAAATATATTCTATTATAATATATTCTCTTCGAATTAACATTTTTAAACTTCGCCTTTTCAGGTCCCAACGACTAACGAACGATGACTTCAGAAGACTTCTGATGACTCCGAGGTCATCATCAGTACCTTCTTTAGCCACACCATCCACAGCTGCTCCTGTTCGTGATGTTGGGAATAAATCACCGCAAGATACTGAAGTCGATGATAGGGCAGAAAGACGACGCAAAAAGAAAAGGTGAGTTGTGCCAAAAGCAGTTGTAAACACATTTTCTAATTTAATCTACATAGTGCATTTTGGTCTTTCAGTCAAAAAATCAATTGCATGGTATATTAATTTCATATTTTCTATTTACGTTTATTCTAACTGAAATTTCTTCATGTTCAGAAATAAATGTCAGCAACATACGAATGGTATTTTTGAATATACTAGTAGTTAGTTAACTATTCACTTGGAATTACTTTTCGAAGCAATACGTTCTACCGCAAATTCGCATATTTCCTGTTAATATTATTGTGTGTAATGAAATGAAGTTCTGAAAGATGATGATTAGGATTAAATTTTTAATTCTTTAACGAGTGATATTGTTTGAACGAATAAACAAAGTCAACATGAATATCGTCTTCGTATGTGCGATAGTGATGTTTTCAATAAATCTTAGATGACTGGGAAGAAACAAAATCTGTAGCTTAATTGACAATTATTATTATTTTAAAGAAAATGGAAAAGTATAGAGTAAGTTCATATAAGGAATATGCAAAACAAACTAGTTGATGAAGGCTAATTCGAATTCGTATAGTACTTTGCAGACCATAGTGTACATTTAACAGGTAAAGTAAAAAACAAAAATCGAAATCGAAATACGTATGTGTGCAAGTTATTAATGTATATTTAATTTTCTTTCAGTTTCTACGCAAAGCTTAAGAAACAGGAAGAAGACAAAATGGCAGAGCTTGCCAAAAAGTACAGAGATCGTGCAAGGGAAAGACGAGAAGGAGCAAACCCTGATTATCAGAATGACGATCCACTGTCAGCTGCTGGAGGCTACAGAGCTGTCGCCCCTGATATTAAGTCGTAAGTTTTGTTTGTTGGGTGACCTTTTTTTTCAGAGTAACTGTTGTTTTATGTTCAGATATAAGATAGCACATTATTATAAATTTCTGTAGCCTACAATCAGTTTTCGAATATATAAAAATACGGTATGTAATAATTTTATTTTCAATGTAGCTAAAAAATTCAAATTTGCCTCCGTTATAAAGTTCAAAACGATGGTTCTTCTAACAGATCTACTCGAAAACCCATATCCATAAATTATGTAAATATTCACAAATAGATTAATCTAGTAACCTCGGATAACGCTCTGACTGTCAGTGCGAGTGGTTTCAATACCGTTTGGGAACTTTCAGTTTAAATTTTGATCCAGTTATGTGAGGCCAATTTGGGAGCATTCTAAAGAAGTAGCGAACAGAAGGTTAGAAATACGTCGAGAAATTACACTAGACCAAAAGCCGTTTGGCGGACATGTTCCTTCTCGGGCTGTCGTACCACACAGTTCAGTTCTAGTAATCTCAAAAAAATTCAAATTCATTACTTCAAATGAGCTCATAGTCACACCTGTTGTTGCGTAATCTATTGGAAATTTTTATTTTGCCTCCTGATACAGTGTGCTACTGAGTACTTATTGCTGTTAGTTGTTAGCAGCCGCTTTAAGGAACAGTTTTTGTTTATATTTTGTCTGTAGCAGAAGGCTTTCTAAGATTTACTCGGTGAAAAATCGAATGATACAATACACAATTTTGAAGGTTAACTGTAAATGAAACTTTTCGTAACCCTGAAGGAAACATTCTAATTCACTTACTCCTGACAGGTTTTTGCAGGGTTTCTTCTCAGTCACACCAGATAAATGCCTGGATAGTACCTTCAACTTAGGTCCTGGCCGACACCTTTCCGCATCCTTTCCCCTCCCCTATCCCGGCCTTGAGCCTTAGATGCCTAAAGGCCCTAAATAAAATTTAGTTTGAATTTACTTATAAACTCTAATCTGTTTCTTTAATTGAATGTATTTTAATGTACATTAACTCTCGCAGTACTAAGATGGGGTCAATTTGACCCCAGCTGGACATTTTGTAGTTTTTTTTTTTCGTATGTATGCAAAATTATTTTCTAGGAATTATCCTATAAAGGTTTCTTTAATAATTTTAACTACTTAGTAAGTTTCGTACATTTTAATTTGTTTGTTTATTTATAGAAATTGCGAATGGGATTACATTGACTCCATCAATCATTTATTAGGTTTTGAGAGGAGAAAGAATTTTTTTGGCAGAATGCCAAATGTAGTTCACTAGATGGCGCTGAGGGTACGGCATTTCCATGCAATCGAGTGTAGGCCCCTCCCTCATTTCGTTAGTTCCTGCTATGTGTTCGGTTGTGTGTAAATTCGACTGTTCAACGAAATGAATCGTGACTATTTGACTATCAAGGATGCTGTGTTATTTGATGAAGATTCTGATGAATCATTGGATTTAGGTGGTGAATCTGATGTTTCATATAGTGATGCAGAGCCTGAAATTGTAGAAGAATTAGCAAGTTCTGAATGTAGTAATGTAAGCGATGCATCACTACCATTTTTCTTATAAAATGTTATTGTTTTCGTCATTTTTTTTCCACTTGAGTTTGGTGCTAATTTAAATATTCGTAATATTGTAAAAATTACGTTTTGCCCTTTCTAATAAATATTCATTGCCAGTATTATATCAATGTTACATCTTTTGATCAGTTTTCTGACCTTAACATTATAAATACCTATGGGGTCAATATGACCCATCTTAGGCATTTAAGTAATATTTTAATCTTAGTACTGCGAGGGTTAATAGGTAGAAATGGCAATTGTGGCCGAAGTGTGTCACAAGTTTGAGAAACAACGTACGTCGGTAAGCACTCGTCCAGGGAAAGGTATGGGGAAGGCAGCGGCTAGGACTTTCGTTAGTGAACTCTCACGGAATTCGTCAGGTGAAACTGAAGAAAATGAATCTACGTGCCTCTGCAATGTCAACCCGTATTCCCTGACGTTCATCAATGAATCACGGAAGCTGAATCAATGTTCTTTTTCCCGAAGTTGTGACCATGCCACACTACTTTTTCAAAGATCGTATATAAACTGACCATATCTAAGTTCGAATGCGGAACACTCAGTCAAGCGATGGGAAAGGGTGGTCAAGTTAATGAAAATTATAATTGTGCTCAAAATTATAATTAGCGGCATTGGGAAGTGATTTGGAATGCTTCTGTAGTTCTTGTATACCGGAAGTGTGATCGACGCGCAAACGTTATGCCAATAGCACGGCATTGAGACCGTCTGACTGTGAGTAATTTACCAAACGTGGGTGTGTTAGCCGGCGGACAAGTGACGACAGATAGGCATGGATGTAAATGCACACAGTCAGAAGTGGCCAGCATGTTTCCTACGGAGGAGAGAGTTCCGGCAACGAAAATTTGTTGCCACTTAGTGGCCGCGTGTGGTCAGTGCGCACAAACACGAAGCACTGTGGTGTTCAGTCTGACTGTGGGGCACCTAGTGTACACAAATTCTGCTCATGTTGAGATCGACATGAGTAATGTCATGCAGCATTCCTCGACGCAGACCGGTTGCCATTGAATTTCGTTGAACATGATGCATCGATTTGTCAGAATCAACTTTTCCGCGGTTTGTATGGCAGCAGGAGTTCGTGATCGTCACTGGACAACCATTGCTGACCACCTTCTTCACACGTTCCATAACACTCTTGAAGCCTTGCATCAAGTTACACATTGCGTCGTGCCGTTCCACATTCACACCACACGGTCACTAGTCGACGATGATTTTCCCTTGCTGGAACTCACTCCCTCCATAGGAACTATACTATCTGTGGAACCTCTTTTGACCATGTGCATCTGTCTCCACGTCGTTACTTGTCCGCCGGCTAACACACTTGTTTGGAAAATTACTCAGCCAGTATCACTCAGAGCATTGGTGCCTGCCATCTAGTGGCAGACTTTTGCACTAGTACAGGCCTATTAGAACAGCATTAGCGCGTCGTTCACACGTCCAGTATACAAGAACTACAGGATCAATCCAAATCATTTCCGAACGCCTTTAACATTTTAATTTCATTTGGATTTTATCTTTAAATAATTTCATTTGGCGCATGGGTGATTGTACTGTATACTGCAGAATATGTTGTCAAGAGAGAATAAATAAAAATTAATACAAGGTATTGATTCAAAGTTAAAGTAGTCTAAGGTTTTCTTCAAACATCATATTTCTTAACTCCTAAGTGATTAATTACTATATGGTGATGAAGCACAGTGATTAATTAGTTTACATGTGTGAGACATTGATGTTCCAAGATTAGGCAATGTCGTTACAGGAATTTTGTGTTTTTGACCCCCTTCTTTGTGGTTACCATTATCTTTCCTTATTGTAGTTGTAAGAAACTTCCACACGTTCTCATAATTCTGTATGTATACAAGCTATCACCGCTTAAGCCCTCCATCCCCAATCGAACAAAGAAGGGGATAGGTCAGACTTATGCGATCATTTTAATAAATGACTTTGTCAGGGTGTCTACCACCCTGGGGAACCTGTAATACTCGGGGAATTTTATAAAGTTGGAAAACTCTGGGAACACTCAAGGAAATTATAATTAACGAGAGAAACTTAGGGAAATTTATGAGGTGGACTTGTCCACAGTTGGTAAGAACTCTGCCCTGGCAAGGCGGAGGTCGTGGGTTCGATTCACACTGCTGTCCGGCCGACCGGGTAGCCGTGCGGTCTAAGGCGTTAGGCCAAAGACTCAAAGGTCCCGGGTTCGAGTCCCGGCATGGGTGTCTTTTAACTAGAACGTGACGGGCCGAAGTCAACAGTTATTAGGCTCCACTGTTGTCCGGATTTTTGCAATCCTCTATTTTAAAGAATTTTCATTTGTGAAATACCAAGAATGTACAAGATGCTTGGACAGGGTGATGGTGAGATAAAAAAAAGTCATTCTGTATTATTTACATGTTCCACTTTAATAAGAACTCAGGGATTTTGGAATAAAATATCATGGAAAACCTGGAAAGCTCAGGGAATTTCAAGTAACAAAATTAGTCTATCCATGTTATGTAGATTTTCGTAATGAAACCCAGCTTCATCTTGTCCAGGATAGGATCTGATGGCGAACGAGAATGATTTCCTCTGGCGATGAACTTACGAATTCCGTAGGCCATAGAGATAGTTTTTATTTATTAATTTATTGACTTATTTTCCATGGCGGGGTTAAGGCCACAAATGCCTTCTCTTCCACTCAACCATGTACATACAAAAT
This sequence comes from Lepisma saccharinum, assembly GCA_022664845.1. Taxonomy (NCBI): domain Eukaryota; kingdom Metazoa; phylum Arthropoda; class Insecta; order Zygentoma; family Lepismatidae; genus Lepisma; species Lepisma saccharinum. The sequence goes on along the minus strand of JAGDQP010008873.1, from coordinate 26,861 downwards.
CTAAATAAGCTATCAATATTAATACTAGTATAATTTGATAATAATTAAGAAAAATAATAAACACTAAATGAGTACACATAACTACACAAAGAAAAAAAAACACGTATAAACAGACACAATGCACGCGCACACACACACCTACACACACATACACACACACACATGTTAACATTTTACAGAAAACTTAAGCCTGTTTACAATTTAAGGCTGATAATATATATGGATATACAACGATAATGATACTACTACTAATAAAAATAACTAAAAAATATACAAAAATAACACCAGAATATTTAAAAAGAGCTGTGCATTTACTCTTATCCTTTCTTTCTTTCTTTTTTTTTCTTTTACTGTTTATTTCATCGTCGAGTGTGTAAAGACTAGGAATTTAAATGAAGCAGGTCTGTAATCGACTTCCTAAACGTTGAGATGGACTGTAGTTGTCGTGTGTTTAAGTTGTGTTTAAGAATATTTTACATCAAACTTTATTTCGTCTTTTTTTGTTAATGTACTATAAATAGCAAAATTGCAAAACAAATAAAACATTTGTATTTTAATCATTTCAGTGGAATGGACGCCGCAGAAAGACGACGTCAAATGATCCAGGAGTCCAAGTTCTTGGGTGGTGATATGGAGCATACTCACTTGGTGAAAGGGTTGGATTATGCCCTCCTTCAGAAGGTACTACAAATAAGCCAAACGGGTGGATTACCAAAATAATTAGCGCAACATTCACTAAGCACACTCACTGCTTGAATACTTCTATCTTAAATTTGTTTCATTTTTATAAAATATAAAACTGTCGAAGTTATATGAAAATGTACTACTTGTTTTGTACAGCTGCATTATTGTTCACTTTATTGCATTTTATTATAGAGTTAATTTCATATTAACAAGTGTAGGTCTAGGGTGTTTCTAAAAGGTGTTTGTTTTAATAACATATTCGTGAAAAAATAATTACGTACAGGATCACAGAAAGATGCAAACTGCACATACCTCTAATAAATTTACAGTAAATGTTCCTATAATAACTTTTTCATGATATTTGAAATTAATATATCACTGGGAGAATAAGCATCGGTGGTGTAACCCCGTCACAAATCTAAGGAATAACGTTATTTCTGAAGCACTCGTCTGGGTAGGACAATGGGATTTCTAGGCAATGATCTGTATTCGAGGTACCATCCAGACACTCCTGGTAGGAGTAAAGAAACCCCTAGAGATCCGTAGCCAGTATGGACAGCAAGAACAGATCGAACGGTGCATTGTACCTTCGCAACTAGACGGTTGGGGAGGGGCTCAATAGTCAGGAATTCTTATTTAAGTTCGTGTTTTAATTTACCAACGTTTTTAAATTTCATTGGAAGAATATTTTTACTTTCTGAAACTTTCTCTTATTTGATACAGCCTTTTACTTTATTATATACATTACACGAAATAATTAGATCTTATTAGATTGAATATTCAGATCTTAAAGTAGTCGTGTATGTATTACTCTGCACTTGAACGAACTCCACCATATTGCTGATTGAAATTTTCCAGTGGCATGTGTAATCATTACTTCAATTAACTTATTAACATCAGGGTAAGCTTAAAGACTTAAAGCAGGATGTTCCATAGAGATTGTCTGATATGTTAAAAAAAAAAGAAAGTAGTAGTAACAGGGTCAACGTATGCCACACAGAATTAGCGTCGTCTAGGGCTGCTGGCCATGTGTAGATTGTTCCTTTACATTTTATTGCTTCCTCCGACATATGTTGGCGAATTTCGGTGGTACTAATTTTACTCATACCATAGTACACACCAGGCAAGCTGTCAAATTTCAATATCACTGGCAAGTTGTGAAGTCCGTGCATATTTTAACTCAGTTAATAGTAGTCTGCAATTATAATGCTCATGCCTGATCTTCAACGTTTGTAGGTGAGAAGCGAAATTCAGACTAAAGAACAGGAGGAAGAAGAAGAAATGGAAAAACTTATGAAAACCAAAAAAGAGAAGAAGGATGAAGAAGAGGAGATGCAGTTTAAAACTAGAATTGGGAGAAATGTGTACAGGTTAGTTTACTTTCCATAAGAAGCATCGTTAATGAACCTTCTTTCCAAGATCTGAAGCCTGGAGTGTTTCATGAGATAGAAAGGATTATACTTTGAACGTTTGCTATTTTCTATATTACTTATCTGAAATAGATAATACTTCTCAACAACAGATTATGCAGCCGTTAGGTTCTGTTTCGATAATGCATTTCCTTTCTGTCTAACTTCTCATTTGAACCCATTCGCTAAATATAAAGTCATGTAAATCCAAGCAGATCTCTCTTTTTAGCGTGGTTATCTTCCTAATTACATATATGTAAATACATTAATTATACAGCATACTTATCTCAACATTTGTTCATTAAGCGTAACTTCCTGCTTATGCATTTGTTCTTCCGAATCTGAATTACTTAAACGCGTGTATCTTGAATTCATCAAAATATAACACTTTACATTAAAAATGTAAGACACAAGTATATACACAAGCGCTTCTTCATTATTAATTTTTTTTTAACGAAATTCACAACAATGCTAAATTTGGCTTTTTTGAATAAATTAAAGTTTATTTTATTTACTTTATAAAATATAAAAATTCTGCCGAACATCATTCACTCCCTCTTCCGCAGAAACGAATCACTCAATCTTCTCTATTTTCAGAACTAAATTTCTCAATACCTTTCCGAGAAAGATTTTGCTATATCCAGATTATCTTCTGCAACCATATCAAACACTAAATCTTTCACCTCTTGAAATTCCGGAAGTTGTAAGACGAAGTCATAACCCATTGACTCTATTGTCTTACTGATAATTCATTTCCCTCTCCTGAATTTCTTATTATCTATACTTTTATTTTCTTCAGTATTTGCGCACTCTACCTGTTGCATCAATGTATTTATGCACTTTATCTCTTCATTAGCATACTCTACCTGTTGCATCAATGTTGCACTTTACCTTTTCTACCATTTCCTGTGAATATTCTCAATCATTCTTTAAAAAAGATGTTTCTTCACAATTTTCCACGGTCATCAAAATATCATTATTCGATATTTCTTCAGTAACAATATCTATAGACTTTTTTAATATCACATATGGCGATAATTTCAATTTCTGAACCTTATCACCTAACTGATTCTTTAACCCCTTATATGCTAGTTGCAGCCGTCTATGCACTTTGTCAGTGAGAGTTGGTTTTGCTAAATTCTGTTGTCCAATATCCATAGCCGTCTCACAAAATTCCATACTCTCTTGGAACATTTGCCTTTCATAAAATATTGCAGCAATGTTAGCATAATAAGTCATGTTCGTAGAATCCATTTCAATAGCTAACTTATATTGTCTCATAGCTGTCGCAAAATCTCGTACTTGATAAGCCACATTACCTAAACATTTTTGTACATCTGCTTCGTGGGTATTATTTCTGACCTCAGAACTTCTGCCCTCTGAACCACCACTAAGTGTTTTCTCAGTTTCATCCGACAGTGCATCCCACTCTGGAATCGTATTATTTAATTTATTTACCTGTTCAGCCTTCAGATTTATTTACCTCTTCTTTCTTTAACACCATATTTATATATTTTTCAGTTTGTGATGCTTTAGACTCCACAAGAATCGGTTCTTCCGTTACTTTTACTGTCTGACTACTTTATCTATCCCTGACACTTATGTCTGAGTACTCTCTTCCACTGAAATCAGATCAATCTTCAGACTTAATTGTTCTTCTATTCTGTTTGCTGGATCTACTTCTAAATTTTCTAAATTGGGTATTGTATTAAGACTTGGTTGTTTTTGTAATATTTCGTTCATGTAAAGTCTCATTTGTTCCTTTAAATTTTTTAATTCTTTCTCGATTTCATGTACCCGATCATCTAGCATTCCAAGCTTACCAAACTTACTATCTCTGCCTGATTCATTCTCTTCTAATGATTTCTTAGCTACTCCAACTAACCCTTCCCGCGAAGTTGGTATCAAAATATCCAAACCAGATCGACCCAATTTTGCTTCTTGACACATTTGATCTGTCACAGTAAAAGACACTCATTTCAGATTTCCATTGAAAGTAGTATATAATTGAATTTCACCCAACACTGTTAACGTAGTATTATTGACCAAATATAATTGACCTGGATTATATGTAACAAATTATCACAACCCAATGTTTGTAATAACTGAATCGGTATCAAACTCAATGTAGATCCTGTGTCACAAGGAAAATTACAAATTTGATTACCAATCTGAATATCTAATGTAAGTGCAATCGATTGACTAAAACAATACTGTTGCCTTAATAAGAATTAATTGTCAATAAGCATTAATTCATCTACATATATTAACTTAAGCTGAGACGAATTAACCTGATTAGTTCCAACAAGATGTTCTTCATTGTCCATTTCTTGCACTAACTGTATATTTTTTGCTAAATATGCCACCTTCAAATGACCTCGTTTGCGGCCTTATACGCGCGGCATTTTTCTTTTTCATGATATCGTGCAAATTCGTGCACGGATACTGTCTATGATTATATGGGTTTGAATTGTGATCAGATTTGAATCGTAATTGCTTAGATTCCTTATAAATTGCGTCTATATTACCAGTTGAAGACCTGTTTACTTTTAGGGCATCCGATTCCAAATCTACCTGTTCAATTAATGAAGCTATTTCTACCGCTTTACCAAAAGTTAACCTTGCCTCAGATAACAGTCTTTTGCGCACAGCATCACTTCGAAGCTCAAGCACAAACTGATCTCAGCATTACATCTATGAAATCTCCATACCCACATCGGACCACATGTTTTTTTAATCATTCGTACATATTCCTGGATAGATTGAAACTTACACTGTTTAATCATATGAAATTTTTATCTTTTCAATGATTTCTGTGTGCGTATGTCCCAACTGTTCCAATAAAGTTGCTGTAATTTCCTCATAAGTTTTGTGTATTACCGGAGTAGGGGCACAAACATCTTTTAGTGCATCGTATGTACTAGATTTCTTCTCATCTGATATAGATTGTGCTGGACAAAATAATTCGAATCGTTCTAAATATCTTTCGATGTTGGTTTCATTTACATTAAGCGCCTCTAGCAAACAAGGGATGCATTATCTTGCAAAATCTTCACCGACTTGCGCCACTGCTATTTTCTATATTACTTCTCTGAAAATAGATTGCTATGGTGTAGATTTGCGTGGTGATGCTGCGCAATTCAAAAAGAATGCGCTTTGAACTAAACATAAATAAATAGCAGCATGTCTTCCTTTCTTGAGATTGAATAACGATAGAGAACCAGAGTCTGAGATTTATTGATTAACCACGGTTGTTTTCTATGTAATAAGGAAAGAGGTAAATTTGTGTAATTTCGTATGGATGATCATTAAGTTTACGATCTGTATTTACAAATCTTTTAGAGTATGGTTCAAACTATATCGATATCCATAAAAGGGATTGAAAGTATTATGTATACGCAATTGAGAAAACGAATGCCGTGTTCTCTTCAGAACTGTTAGCTTTACTTAAAGCATTTGGTCCGTAATAAAGATTGGTTCTATCCTAATACTATTGTACCTAGCTCTTTTCAAGTACTTCAATATTTTGAGGGAAAAGTTACAGTTCAGCACTTACATTGGCACAGAATGGCAGTTGAAAAGAATCTAGCTTCAAGACAGTCAGATGCTATTCAATACTTAAGCAGGGTTGTTTCCACTAAAGTTAGCAAGTGGCTGACAAAGATAAAGGATTGGGTTTTTAAAGTATTGCCCAGTGTATCAGTAAAGCAGAGATATAATGATCATCAAGTAAACTTGTTATTGCTACAGAGAGGTTCGCAGTTAAATTGCCCATTGACAAAAGGTTTAATTTGTGAAGATTCTTATATCATCTTCGAAATCGATTCAGGAGCATCTGTTAGCGTGGCTGGGCTGGAAATCTATAGCTCATATCTAGCTCATATTCCACTTCGTCCTGCTGCATGTACATTACGAAGTGCTACTAATAATTTCTTATCAGTAATTGGTGAGATTACAGTTAAAGTTGTGGTAGAGGGAAGATCTAAAGTCCTTCCCTTGATTATAATTCAGGATGCTTTTCGAAAGCCAGTTTTGGGAAGGTGCTTGTTAGATGAGTTGTGGCCTAACTGGAAGCTAAATATATTTAACAGTGCTCGTACTAGTGAGTCGTTAAGAATGCTAACAGTATCTAGCAATAATAATGATCTTAAGAATTCAATATTAATCAGGTGTTTGTGTTTCAAGGTAATATTGAGAAACCAATAGAAGGTCACATGGTTCATATTTTAGTTAAGCCTGATTCCATACCAATAGTTGGTAAAGTACATGAGGTTACTTTTCACCTTATAGATACAGTTAAGAAGGAGATAGTTAAATCGCAATCTCAAGGAATATTAGTTTCGGTTGATTTCTCAGAATGGGCTACTCCACTAGTACGCAAGAAAAACTATATCAGGTTATGTCTCGACCTAAAGCAAACATAGAATAAAGTAACAGAGAAAGTGATATATCCTCTCCCAAAAATTGAAGATATTATGAATACGATTAATGGTGCTAAATGTTTTACCATTTTAGATTTACGCCAAACTTATATTCAGTTAAAAGTTCATCCTAAGTCACTGCAATTTTTGGGAGTTAGTACACCATGGGGAATATTCCGTCAGCGGTTTAAGCTGCGCTGCACAAGTCTTTCAGCGTTTTATAGATGAAGTCACTGCTGGGCTGGAAAGTGTGATTTGCTATCTTGACGACGTGTTGATATATGCAGAAGATAAAAAAAAACTTTTTATGATCGCGTTAAAAATAATTACAAGTATTACACAGGTTTGAACGAATCAACATTAAAGTAAGATTGGAAAAATGCCAATTTTTTAAAGGATAAGATCACTTATTTAGGTCATGAAATTTCATCACAATGTATATCTATTTCACTAGAGAAGTTACGCCCTATTTTGGACTGTCCTACCCCCACCTGTGCACAACAGTTAAAACCCTTTTTAGGTATGGTGACATATTACCATCGACATGTTCCTATGTTGTCAGCCAGATTGCCTTCTTTGTATATGCTACTAAAGAAAAACGTTAAGTGAAAATGGGATAAAACATCAAGTGGAATCTGACAATATTAAATTTTTGCTTTCTAAGGCTAATATTTTACATCCGTTCAACCTGGAGGCGGAAATTGTCGTTATCACGGATGCTTGTCATGATGGTGTTGGAGTAGTGCTGTGTAACCCAGAGAATGGACATATGAAAACGGTGTCTTGCACATCAGCGACATTAACTCCTGTTGAAAGGACGTATGCGCAATTTGAACGTGAAGCGCTTGGAATAATATTTGCTATATGCAAATTTCACAAATACGTTTGTGAAAGGCAATTCAAGATTATGACGGATTCCCTGCCGATCTAGTTAATTTTTTATGGAAAGGGGGCCCCAAACACAGCAGCGCCTAGATTACAGAGATGGTCTCTTTTCCTTGCAGCGTACGTTTTTAATATAATTTATACCAAAAAAGTAGAGTTAACTGACTTTTATCAAGGCTACCAATGGATGTGGAAACAGATGATGATAAAATTTCTGGTCAGTATGTACAACAAATACAGGTTTTGCCTATTCTGGCTGAACAAGTTTAAAAAGCCACTGAAAGCGATCGGTTTTGAGTCATCAAGTTAAAGAATGGATCATTGAAGGTTGGCCAAAGCAGTTAAAGGCGGAACATGATACTCCTCAGTTAAGGGCTATGTTTGCTAAGAGACATCAATTAACTTTTCAGGATAGTTGTTTATGGCTTGGTTCCCGTGTGATCTTACCGTTGAAGCTAAGATTGCATTAGTTACAGCTATTGCATAAGCAACATACAGATGCAATAAAAAAAAATGTTTTTAGTAAAAGATTTAGTCTGGTGGCAAGAATCGAACAGGATATAACAGAATTTGTGGATAATTGTGAACCATGTACGAAGATGAAAAATAAACCACCTAGGGTGAATTACACCCCCTGGCCAAAATCTACTAAACCTTTTGAGCGTATTCATTTAGACTTTGGGGATTGGAAAGGTTTTAAATTCCTACTCGCAATGGATAGTTTTTCTAATCTAATAAAGGGTTGGTTAGTTAAATCAACTAATACCGAAGAAACATGTGAATGTTTGCAGGAGATGTTTGAGACATACGGTTATCCAAAAACTGTTGTGACCGATAACGGTCCACCATTTTTTTGTCAACTGTTTGTGTGCTTCGGGGAATCAGTCTCATGCATTCTCCACCATTCCATCCACCGAGTAATGGTTTGGTCGAAAAGGAAGTCCAAATAGTTAAGAAAGCTCTGGATAAGAAATATGTGGAGAAAGGTTTTATTTGTAAGGAAACAGGTTAAGCGTTGGCTACAGGATATTTTGAATACCTTGAAACGTATGCCTACTCGTAGAACAAGTTTATCAGCATACGATCATCTGTTTAAATATAAGCCTAGAACAGACTATTCTTTAATTAAGGACAATATTATGAATAAATCAAGTTCGCATATTGTTAACGATGGAGTAAATAAACCTAAGGTATGGGTCTGTAATCATGAAAGTAAGACTCCCAGTTTTATTCAAGGACATTTACTAAAACAACTAGGTGTAAATACTAATTTAGTGCAAGTCGGCCAGGAAGAAAGGATGTATCATAAACATCAGTTATATTTTGACAAACCTAATACTAATAATAATGGTGGTGAGAAATATGTTAACTATGAATGGTGTGTTGATATGGGTAATAGTCAACCTGTTGGTGTTTCTCAATTTAGAGGAAATAAGGATATACGACGTTCACAAAGGTTTAGAAGACCTCCATACTGGACAAAGGATTATGAAAACTAAATACCTTATCTTTCGTTTTGGAGAGAGGAGGGGGAGAATTGTTATGGTGTAGATTTGCTTGGTGGTGCCGCGCAATTCAGAAAGAATGCGCTTTGAACTAAACATAAATAAATAGCAGCATGTCTTCCTTTCTTGAGATTGAATAACGATAGAGAACCAGAGTCTGAGATTTATTGATTAACCACGGTTGTTTTCTATGTAATAAGGAAAGAGGTAAATTTGTGTAATTTCGTATGGATGATCATCAAGTTTACGATCTGTATTTACAAATCTTTTAGAGTATGGTTTAAACTATATCGATATCTATAAAAGGTATTGAAAGTATTATGTATACGCAATTGAGAAGAAGGATGCCGTGTTCTCTTCACAACTGTTAGCTTTGCTTGGTCCGTAATAAAGATTGGTTCTACCCTAATATTATTGTACCTAGCACTTTTCAAGTACTTCAGTATTTTGAGGGAAAAGTTACACTTCAGCACTTACATAAATAATACTTCTCAACAATAGATTTTGCAGCCGTTGAGTTCTGTTTCGATAATGTGTTTTCCTTCTCTGTCTGACTTCTCATTTGAACCCATTCGCTAAATACTAAGTTAAGTCACTCATTCAAAAAGACATGTAACTCCAAGCAGATATCTCCTTTTTTATTTGGTTTACTTCCTAATAAGTTTACGCATGATAAAAATTTGGAATATTTAATAAAAGTACAGCCGGCACTAAAGCATACTGCTTGGATCAGTTTTATTCTTACGCACTTTCGCTTTTTGACAAGTTTAGGTGTATGTACTTTTGTCTCAGTGACGTTGTTCTGAATTTTTAAGATCTGTATACATTCATACATTTCTTTGTCAGACACCGTAGGAAGTAGTTTTTTTAAGGATGTAAAAGTATGAGAATTATGAAATTTTGTGTAGATAAAATAGTTTTTCACATGTATTTGATTGCGATATCTTATACATATCTTTTTTTGAAAAAAATAAAAATAAAAAATAAAATGCGATAGAACATCTGACTTACAGGAATACGGCAAATTTTAAATTATTGTTTACAGGAAACCTTTGATCAGCGCTGTTTATATTCATCACTAGTCATGTCATTCCAACACATCAAAATTTCATATTTGGATTTTTTTCGTAGAGCTTATAAACTATGCTCAAATCGTTCTGTTTTGGCCTCTGTTTTGGCCTCAGAATTTTTTTCAGTTTGTACAGAAAATGGTAATAGTAGGGATCAGTTACAAAGTTGCATAATCCGCACAGGCAACATTTAATCAAATTCAACATAACAAATTTGAAGTGTCTAAGTACGTGAAGTTACCTAATTTTCCTGGAGGTATACAACAGGTTAAGAAAATTTTCAAGAAACTCAAAGTAATTTCGTTTTTGAGCACCCCAATGAATTTAGAAAAATCATTCACACAAGTTATTTCACGGACATCATGCAATATTCTGGTGTTTGAAGTTACTTGAAAGTGCAGTAGAAAGATATTGGCATGACCTAACGTTGCCTGTCTGTTAGGTTAAACGAACATGAAAGAGATGTTATTACTGAAAATCCTATTTCATGTCTTTTAAAACATTTATAGTGACCAACATCATATAGCATCAGCTCGAATACTGCATAAATCCAAAACAAGTGCAAATCCCTCACTTAATGAATCGTGTTTCTTCATATCTAACAGACTAAAATTAAACACAGACAAAGAAAATTTACATAATTCGTGCGCTCCATTACTGAAAATTTGCTCAAGAAACACACGGAATCCTATTCAAACTGTACCCCTTCTTTACTATTTTTCATATCTTATTAATTGTATATTTGTAGGACCTATCTTAGGTCTACTGAATGATAACAACGATTACGTACTTACATAAATAATAATAATAATGCATTTTACATTGAAACAACACTGTACACTTCACAGTACATTCACTTTTATTCAGTCACTGTTGGGTTCTCTCTAATTTAGGTGTTTTTTTCTTCCTATTCACGTATATAGGCCTATACCACTTTTAGTACTATAACCTAGCAATACTAAAACGAGTTGACGTTGGAAATTTGCCACCACGCAAATTCCAATTTTCTTCCGGGACTCGTTTTCGCCTTTCCGCTCAATATATACTTTTCTATCACTGCCATTTTAATTCTTTTACTTTCCTTATAATGTAATTTTGCATTGGCAGAAGACGATTTCGGGTCGCGGTCGAAATCTGTAGCGAATAAGTAATTCTATGATCCAACCCTGGAGACCGTCACAGCCAAGTACATTTTATTTACAGTTCACGTCGTCTGTCTGGGTTTACATCGTTACTGTATCTATTGGAGAAGCGTGCACCCGCTGAAGACAGATTCTCCGTCCTAATTAGTTCGTGTTGGTTAAAAGTAATGGTCTGATGGACTGTAAACAAATGACACTAGGATAATAGATATTCATTGAATAAACAGATGGTCGAATGAGGATTATTGATGTGAGAACGAAATTAGTACTGATGGTTGATACAGATTCTTAAGTAGCTTGGAATTGAATTTTGTTTGTGGCATTTAGGCATCTTTGGCTCAGTCCGAGATAGGGAAGAGAGGATTGGGGAAGAAAGTCACCCAGAACTTAGGCTGAAGGTACCGTCCCCAACATTAGCCTATTGTGACAGAGGAAAAGCCAGGAAACCTCTTGTCAGGATGCCAAGCCGCTGAGATCGACCCAGGACCTTCCAAATGTGAAACCAGCGCTTTACTGTAAATAACATTAACTTGTGGCTAAAGGTAATAAGGCGTAATCGTATATGTATTTGTGAGAAGAACGTGAGTAAATATGAGCGAAGATTAGAAGTTGTCATCAGTATGAAGAAATTATGGAACGATGCGAATGTGTCGAAGTAATGTTGTGCTCTAGCTGACATACGATAATATCAGTGTAACATGTACCAGCATGTTGTATCAGAATGTAAGATATGGGTAAATATTGAGAGCCATCTGTTATTAGAAATAAATGTATTTGTAACAGTTGTTTAGTTTCATTAAAATAATCTACAGTTATCCATCGTACTCATCTTACCCATAGGAAACTATTATTCAACAGTTTTTCATTTGCCTTATCTCGTCAAAAAACTACATTAGACACTTTTGGTGCACATCGAAACTTACTGAAGACAAGCAACTTGTTGATCATCAAAATTAAAACACGGATTGAAGTGTTGCCGAATGTATATTAAAGTAGCTTGAGATTATCTTCGTGAGATTACATGTATTTCATCTTCATATTTTTGTTTATCACAGTAATTCAATCAAGTGATCGAGATTTTAAGCTCTTGGTTGGGGACATTCAGTGTGGTTGCTGCCATCTCTCATTCTTGGCAGAATCGAAATAGTGACTTACAAGGAAAACCCTTTGTGTTCCCTCTTCAGATTTTGGTTAATTTTTCACAGTTCACGTCACGGTCTTCGACATTTAAAGAAATAAGTTAAAGTCCTAAGTTTAGCAGCCATTTATAAAGGGAGCTAAACTGCTGGAAAATGACATGAGGTGAAGTAGGGTACTTGAATCGACAGGACAATGTAGTCCTATCAGTACACAATAAGACTGTGAAATAGCCGTGGTCCAAAGACAGTAGTCCTTAACAAAATATCAATAATAATAGTACCGGGGGAGTATCTAAACTCAATCCAGATTCAACCACAATCACAGCAATTAAGCATGCTATCAAATATAATCGACATTTCGTAAAATACAACAACAGATCGCTTTCTCATATACGTTCGTATATTCCTGGTCATGTTTGATTGTCGGGCTATAATAACTATTTCTTAAATTTCTCAAAGCGATCTTGTTAAACTTCAAAACAAATACTTTCCACGTGAATAATAATAATAATAAGAAACCATCTTGGTGACTGCTGTTGAAAAAAAAAAAAGGGTTATGCAGTACATGAAATTAGGCTAAAATTTTACTAGGAACGCCATGTTGTGCTTGGTTTTAATCTGACGGTTAACCTGTGAAAAGTTAGTTACGAAGGAATGAATCTAACTAATTTCTTTCTCTCCAAGAGTTTCTTACGGAACGGCTTGAAACGAACTATCGAATGCTCAACGCGTGCGGATTTCGAGGAACAAATTCAGATCATCCTAATGTCTGAGCGAGACCAAGTTTACGTGACGTTGTGAACGATTTTAATCAACGACATCTCCATAGAGAACCTGTGACATAAGTGCATGTTGGACGATTGCTGTAGAAGTTCCAAGATACAATACTTCGGACACTCCAGAACTGCCATCGATGAAGAAACAGACACAAGAGGGAATAAAAATGTTTTTACTGTAATAAAAGCAATTTTTATATAAATGATGAATTAACAGGCAGAAAATAAGGTACTGATCATGTGATAACACACATTGGACAGATCCAAATATAGTGGTTGCTGCAGGTAAGTTTATGGTGTGATTCGGTATATTGGGAATACGTGTTCTTTGTCGGCTTTTTATTGGCAGCACATTAGCTGCTGAGGGAGATACTTGAAAATGTTACATCAACAGGTTTTTCCGTCATTGCTTATGGAGGATGGTGTATATATTGATCGTATAAGGAGACGTATACTTGCTGCTTCCGATGCTGTCATACCTGATGCGCTAAGCAGTGTTCAGCGTTCGTAAGGGTTGACTACGATTGTGCCTACAGAAACTTAGACTCACCCAAATACACTAAGCACATCCTATTCATAACTTTTCATAGGTTAGTTACGACGAAAAAAAGTTGCGTCTCCAAGGTTGTGGGTTCGATACCCGCCGGGAGCATGGATGTTTGTGGGCTTTAACAAGCATTGCACATATTTAATCGTGACGGACCAAAGTCAGAAGTTACTAAAATGGCCAATAAGGTTTACAAGTTCTTTTCTCGAAAACAAGTTCAATGTTGCATTGTCTTAAAATTTTATCCTAATTTCATCTATTTCATGATCCCATTCCCATTAAAAAAAAAATTAAGTTGAATTCAAGATGGCGATCACCATGATGGCATCTGTCCGGTTGACACACACAAAGATGGTTTACGTTTAGAAATAAAATGTTTCTGTGATGCCCAATTTTGCCCAGCACAATTCCTCTTAGTTTTATAAGGTTGTTAGGCAACTTTTGACTTAGCTTGAACTAGGAAAATCACAATTTCTAACACTCTAGTTGTCCCTATAGATGATTTGGGAAACTTGACACTTTATCCTATTTCCTTATACGTTGAAGACTGAAGTATTATCAAAATCCGAAGTGGATTTTCCAAACGTCACCCTTGTTAGCGAAAGCGTACTCCCATCTTTGTATCAAGGTCCTGGGTTCAAATCCCTATGCTGGTCAGCGTTTCTCAGGTGCGAAAACCGAAGGGCTATAGCTCATTGGTGGAGCTTTGGCTTCGCAGTCGGGAGGCGCTGGGTTAGATCCCAGCAGCTGACCATCCTGTCTAAGGGTTTTCCTCAGTAACATTAGGCAAATGCAGGAATGGTACCTTCAACGTAGGTACTGACCGACATAATCCCGCATCCTTTTCCCCGTCCTGAGCCTCAGATGCCTACAGGCTATAAATTCAATTCAGCTGGAAAAAAGTCCCGTCCAGGATGTTTCTTCTCTTGAATTGGAAGGCAGTAAATCTAAAGTATCAACCAAGTTTAATTTCTGATAGAATCAGTGAATTTACAAACAAAGTTTTTATCAGAAGGATAGTGAAGGTGTCATATCAATAGATCAACTATTAAAATAGCCGAATTACTCGAGAATTTTCAGAGAAACAGTCACCCAAATACAAGTTCAACGTAAGGAGTACAACTGATTGTGATGAGTATTATTATTTACAAGCATTTCCGTGTTACATGAAACGGAGAGAAACGTGTTAAGTAAGATTAAATTAGTTGTTTGGGCTGTTACAGCCTTATGGCCCATCCCGGTACGAAGAAACCTCTTATCCCACATGGTAATGTATTAAGGTGCAAATTTGCATTCTGGTATGATTTGTTCATGTATAATTATGTTCTTTGCATTGTGGAGAGTAAACAGTGATTTATTCTTTAAATTATTTACAGGGCAGTATTCAAGTCTAGAAATACCGAAAGAAACGATTTATTTGCACCTGGAAGAATGGCGTATGTTGTAGATTTGGATGATGAACTCGCAGAAAGTGACATTCCTACAACCTTAATCAGAAGTAAAGCAGACTGTCCTAGTTTGGAGGTATGTGGGCAAATTGCGTTTCAGATTTTTCTAACATCAGTAAGTGTTTCTCCTTAGCACTTAAGAAAATGAGAAAACTTTCTTTAAAGCTCGCAGAAGGCTTCTATTTTATATTTTAACACCCACGCACTTTAATAATATTCAATCATATTGTACGTGGTAAAGCACGTGACATACTCAGTACTTATTGAAGCCAA
Source organism: Lepisma saccharinum (assembly GCA_022664845.1). NCBI lineage: Eukaryota > Metazoa > Arthropoda > Insecta > Zygentoma > Lepismatidae > Lepisma > Lepisma saccharinum. The sequence continues at coordinate 11,562 of JAGDQP010008873.1, read as the reverse complement.
ATGAGGATTTAGTGTAGCTTTCTTAATATGTATCGTTCTTATTTTCTTTATGTTGAGATCCTGTCATATTATGTGAGGACATTCCGTTCATTCCTCCCTTTTCCACCATGCAACTTGGCTTGTCCAAAAGGACATATTGCTTTTTTTTCGTCAATTCGTATGTTTACCTTAACATAATACACGATAAAGGTAACGTTATGTTGTTTTCAGTATAGGGTCATTCCATGTCAAATCACCTTGATCTCTTGGATTTCAATGATTTTTGGAACATGAGTTGTGTTGAGGATATAAAAAATACAAATTTTTAGATTTTTCCTGTCAGTGGTTTTGGAATTAACAACAGAAATGGGAAAATATCGAAAATTCCACAACAGCGTAATGTACGAAACGTCCTGTAGTTCTACAACCACTGACGTTAGAGTAAATGATCTAGCGCTAGTTTTAAAGCTCTTTTCATGTGTTTTAATTTTATGTACAACGCAGCTCACTGTAGGAAAAATTTAATTTTGACTTATTTTCAAAATTTTGATTTTTAAAAATCACAGAAACACTACTTTTATTTATTTTTTATTTTATTTTTATTTATATATTTTATTTATTTTTGGAAACAGTGTATGTTGATCTTAAAAATTGTGTTTAGAGGTGTGTAAAGTTTGCAGATGGGAAAATGAAGTGTTTCGGAGCCACGAATTTTTTAATATGGATGTCATGTGGAAAATAGCGTATATTGCAGTGCAGGGTGATTCAAAAATCCCATACAGCCTTGTTTTCCACAAACCGACAAGGAAATGAAACATCGTAGTAGACATGTGGAATGAAATATATTTTAGAGTACATAATCAACGTGGCCGCCATCTTGATATCCACCATATTGGGTAAGGGTCAATTTTTTCAGATGGTAAGTGGGTCGTGTAACATATCAAACCAACACGAAAATGTTCTCAGAAAAGCTTTCCAGGTGTTAGATTTGAGTTACCTGTTACGGTGTTAGTATTATCGGCACGGAAACAGCCCTGGATAAATGAGCACATAATGTAGCAATACACTGCAAATTTTCAATGAAGGTACATCCGACACTTACAGTTAGGCCAAATTTAACCTCTGGAATACTTTTCTGGGAACAATCTGTTGTTGTTTGATATGTCTCACGACCCACTTGTGATTTGATAAAAATGACCTTTATCCAATATGGCGGATTTCAAATTGGCGACCATGTTGATTATGTACTCTAAAATGTTACCCATTCCACCACACGTGTACTACCATGTTTCATTTCCTTGTCGGTTTGTGGAAAACAAGGCTGTATGGGACTTTTGAATCACCCTGTAGTGCAATATACGCTATTTTTCACATGACATCAATATTAAAAAATCCGTAGCTCCGAAACATATAATTTTTCCATCTGCAAACTTTGCACACCTCTAAACACTATTTGTAAGATCAACATATATATTTAAAATAAATAAACTAAAAAATAGTGTTTTTGAAATTTTCAGAAATCCAAATTTAAACATGTGTCAAAAATTTTATTTTTATTACATTGAGTTTTGTTGTATATCAAATTAAAACACATGGAACGAGCTTTAAATCATTTCTCTAACATCAGTGGTTGCAGAGCTCTGAAGATAGTCTCAGGTTTAAGACCGAAAAGTACTTCGTGATTAAAGAAGTTTTTTCAAACAAGGACTGGATGCAGCTAAAAGTGGTTCCTTCACTTCTTAATAAAGAAACTTTGTCATGTTATTATTGCCAAAATTTACAGAGCGATTAATAAATAAGAAGTAAAATTCGACGTAAAGAGTTAAAATGGATAAATTGATTTTGATCAAAAGTAGGATTTTCCAAACTGTGTAATGTGGGATAGATTTATTGATTTCCTTCGCACTGCTGCGAGCAACGGCCTTTTACGTTATAATAATAAAACATACATTTTATTATCTCACCATTTTTCTTCTGTATCCCAAAATTTTTCCATGTTGTTGAGTTTCTAAAAATAAGAATACATGTAAAATATGACATCTGTTTCTTTGGTTTCTGCATATGCCGTCAAATTAGAAGGGATTTAGAGAAAGGTTCATCGAACATCCATGGACTTGGAAACAGCAAGTTCTTACTTAAGTTTCTCGTTCGGTAGTGTGTGTGCTCTTAAAAGAAGAGATCCAGGTCATGAACAATAATCTACTTGATAAGAAGTTCAGCGGAAAGGAAACAACCGATCTCTGAAAAATCGAACAGTAGATTTAATTGCTTGCTTATTTGATTGGGAGTGTATGATCACAGTTATTAATGTCATCCTTTTGTCTTTTTAATATTCTATTATAATTAATGGAAATATGATATTGTACATTCTTTCTTTACTTGTGTTGGTTTGTATATATAACATTAAAGTAGTAGTATATATCTAGGAAGATGTGCCCGTTATCTTAACTATCATAGAGATAAGTGTTAGTACGTCTAATTACTACTGTTGTAAATGCAGTTTGTATGTCTGTTTTCATTTCAGTCACAAACAACTCTTACGACGAATGACATCGTCATTAACAAGCTTGCCCAAATCTTAACATACTTGCGACAGGGAACGAGACATAATAAGAAAGCAAAGAAGAAGGATAAGGGTAAACTTGATGAAAGGGTAAGTTCTCTAATGACATATAGTTATCTAAACTATGTATCTACTATAATTTGTGTGTATTGGTGAGATCCTAAGTCAGTTCCAGTTATCGGTCTGTTATGCTCTGTCTTAGGCTCTGTCTTACGCTCTGCCCTGTTTCCTCCTCTCAGCAACTCCTTTCATTGACTTTTTGGTCACTTTTAGATCATCTTTCCTTCCTTCACATATCCGTATCATTTTAGTATCGTCCTTTCTATCCTGACTTCTCTCTCCATCCCAAGTGTTTTCTTACCAGATCTTGCTTTGTTTTATCCCTCAAGTGGAAAACAGAATACTTCAGATCATATTTTCATACCCTGCATGCAGGTTCTTCGTTAACCCGTTTCTGCTCGATATATAGCTCTTTGTATCAAATATGTCTATACAACACTCCATGCAGTCTAATTGCTGTATAGAATAACGGTCTCTTATATTTCTGTTCAATCTTTCTGTTACAATGACCAAGTATTTAAAATTTTATTTAGTATTTATTGCCACTAATTCCACTATCAGTTCACTTTTTCCTGTCTAATTCTTGTTTGGTTGCTGTACTGACCGGGAGTCGAATCCAGGTCTCCCGCTTGTCGGGCGGTTGCTATGCCCTGTGCTACAATTTGTGAGTGTCGAACTCAGGTCATTTCACGTCACTGTAGAGTTTATTGACTTGGGAATATTTCTGGAAATCATGGAGTATCAATAAATTAACAATGTGTGTTTCACCACCACCACATATAAAAGCTTTATTTTCCTAAGTTTATCATACTAATAAAGTTTTGTTTATAGAAGATAACTTGTTAGCCTTCCGTTTCTTTCTTCACGGTACACATATTACAATTGTTAAGGTAGTCTGGAGTACTAGAGTGATTAAGTTTCAAGTATTTTAATTTTAATGAGATTTGTTTAATGTTGGAAAGAACATAATATGCTCGGTGGTGCAATAAACACTTTACCTGATTTAATCTATGAAGATATATGTGATTATCAAAATATTTTTTGTGTAACATATGAAGACATTGTAATCTTATAACTTGATCTTGCTGCAAGTGTACATGTTTTAGCGGCGTTATCGTACACTTAAAAGGAATTATTTTTTTAGACACGATGTAAATTTGTAGTTTTTGTGGGTTGTGCTATAAATGTTTATAAAATAGTAGTTTAAGTCTGTTCTGTGTAATGTAACACGTCAAAGATAAGAATCTTTATTTATTGTTTCGACAGGGTTTCCCCTCGCAGTCAAATAAATTAGGACCATTCCAGCTCAAATCGCCTAAAATTCAAGAATCTTCTGGGTCGACCATCTCAGATTTGAATGATTTTTTTTTCCTCAAGTACTATGGGTCAAGTGAGGAAGATATGTAAAATATCTCTTGTATTCCTTTCCATTCCTGAGTCGAATAAAGGTCGAAAATCATTATGTCCTCCATTCGCGTCTGTCCTTTAAAACCGCAGAGTTCCATAAATAAATGTATAATTTCTATTATTATTGTCCAAATGACGTGAAATTTTGGCAGGATTACCTTAAAGACACAGTTTCTTCCTGCAATTTCAGAAGAAGTATTCTGTTTCCAGGTTTTATTACAGGCTTTATTAAAGACACGAGAAACTAAAACTTAAAAAAAAAAAAAATGTATCGCTTGTTGATGAAACCTTGATTAGTTTAACGATGTTGGCAATTAATGAAAGTAATAAAACTTTATCCGTTACATGAGAGGTTCAGTGAGATAAGTTTCAACTTTATTCCAATATTCCGTCTTTATTTAAAAAATATATCTTATATCTTTAAAATATTTGAAAATTTTGTGCATAATACTCCATAGTAGAACAACAATTAGTTTAGTGATGTTGATAAACAATAAAATTACAAAAACATTGTTGCTATGACATGAGGTAAGGTAGAAATTCACTGCTAAAAGTTTCAACAAAATGTGGATGTTCTACTGTTCAAAAGCTGATGAAGATTTTCTTTTGTTTCCTGATGGGTCACTCCATGCCAAATCAGAAATGTGAAATGTCACTCAAGTTTCCGATTTTGATGAAATTTTGCACATTGATTCTTGGAAGGGTTCTTAGTACAAATTCCAAATTACAGGTTTCTAGTCCACGTGTATCCGGGGTTATAACGCTTCTGTTTTGTCCTTAAATGTTGTCGTGACCGACACTTTACGGAGACACACCCATTTGAATTTACTTGTTAAAGTCGTGCTTTATGGATTGTAATAATAAGGTTAGATGCTTCTTATGTAAAATTCATCAGAGAATCCAGACTTGATAACAAAATTGTGGTAGAGCCAAAAGTTTTTGATATATTACATTACTTTACAGTTGACTGCGAAAAAATTCAGTTTCTGAAATGGTGTTCACCCTGCAAGATAATACCGTGAATATTCCAAAAGGAACATCAGATACAGATATAATAAGACTTGCACCAATGGAAAGAGAAGAAAATTTCCTACAGAATGATGTAATAGAAACAGCGGGTTCTCGGTGGAAACTTTATCTCCAAATCTTTTTTTTTTATATCATTATGTATAATAGGGTTGACCTTGAAACATATTACCATGAATATCTCAGGAAGAACACCAGATGCAGATGTGAGACATGCACCATTGGAAAGAGCGTAGAATTACCTGTAGAGTGCCGTAATAAAAACAGTGGAATCTCAATGGGAATTCCATCTGCAAAGCATTTTGTTTTTGTTTTAATAGCAAGTATTTATAATTAAAGTTTCGCTGTTTGGCCGGTTCTAGATGGTAAACGGTCAATCGAACAAACATGAAACTTCATGTGAATGTTGTTGACGACATGTGGAAGAGAGATATTGAATAAAGAATTCCAATTAAAACCTGTCAATGTGTGTTTATACTTTCTGTTTATTCTTCTTTGAATCCCTGTTTGTGCCACGTGGACAAACTCCGCGGGCGTGAGTTTCATCGGCCTTTTCCTCCCACTTCCTTCATTCGATTAACTCTCCCATCATCATCCATTTGGCCTGAGCCGGAGTTGCCCAAAAATCTTACATCAAATTGAAGTTGAAATTAAAGCATTAAACAATTGTGTTGCAGCTCTTCACGAAGAATTTCCATTTCTGTGCAGGATGCCTCTCTTGAGATGCTCTTGTTCAATTGGGCATGTGATTGGATGTTCACTTGATAAATCTTGTTATTCGAATATTCCCATAACCAGAAATCGCTCCGGTTGAGATCAGGAGATCGGGGTGGCCAAGCATTTAGAAACGAGTTAATATTAACTCGATTTGCACCTCATGCATTTGTGAGGAACTGTTTCACCGGACAATTGATGTGAGGTGGATCTCAATCTTGCATGAAAGCAGTTTTGTCAATATTATCTCTGTCCAAGTGAGGATAACATGTTGGTGAAGCAGATAGAATATCATTACCAAATGACTGGCATCAACTGCAGCAATACCTGAAGAACAAGTTTTTTCAAGTGAACATCCAAACAAGTGACGATCGGAAAATGATCATAACCGTGGTATCTAACACACGAATAGAGATGTTTCGTTTAGCACTGCTGCATACTGTTCTGTGCTTGAATTTGAACTTCAGTTTTATGTAAGATCTTTAGGCAACTTCGGCTCAGGCCAAATGGTTGATGATGGGAGAGTTAATCGAATGAAGGAAGTGGGAGGAAAAGGCCGATGAAACTCATGCCCACCGAGTTTGTCCACCACAAAGCCCACGTGGCACAAACAGGGATTGAAAGAAGAACGCCACGAATCAGAGATAGAACTCCACCACTGAACCACAGCATCCCCACTATTCTTATAAACTGTCCTAGGCATAGATGGACGACATTTTGAGTATATTTTGTAACCTGAATGACGTTTGGTACACGCACAAACATAATGTACATAAAATTTGTAAAAATGTATATGTTAATAAAGTTTGTAAAGTGTCCATAAAATATAAACACACATTGAAAAGTTTGAATTGAAATACTTTATTTAATATTTCTCTTCCACATGTGGTTCATTATCTGTATCTGGTGTTCTATTTGAGATATTCACGGTATTATGTTGCAAGGTGAACACCATTTCAGAAACTGATATTTTCGCAGTCATAAAACAATATCTCAAAAACTTTTGGCACTACCACAATTTTGTTATCAAATTTGGGTTCTTTGATGAATTTTACATAGGAAACATCCAACCTTATTATTACAATCCATAAAGCATGACTTAAAAAAAAAAATTCAAATGGGTGTGTCTCCGTAAAGTTTCGGTCGCGACAACATTTAAGGACAAAACATGCCAACTTTGAAGCGTTATAACCCCGGATACACGTGACCTAGAAACCTGTAAGTTGAAATTTGTTGTACTAAGAACCCTTTCAAGAATCAATGTACCAAATTTTATCAAAATCGGAAACTATGGGTTACATTTTCGCCTTTCAATTTGACATGGAGTGACCCATCAGTAAACAAAAGAAAATCATGTTTAATTATACATATATTTCTTTCATCAGCTTTTGAATAGTAGAACATCCACATTTTGTTGAAACTTTTTAGCAGTGAATTTCTACCTTACCTCATGTCATAGCAACAATGTTTTTGTAATTTTATTGATTATCAACATCACTAAACTAATTGTTGTTGTACTATGGAGTATTATGCACAAAATTTTCAAATATTTTAAAGATATAAGATATATTTTTTAAATAAAGAAGAAATATTGGAACCAAGTTGAAACTTATCTCACTGAACTTCTCATGTAACGGGTGAAGTTTTATTACTGTGCCATCGCTAAACATAATGTTCCATCAACAAGCGATACAATAGTTTTTTTAGTTTTTCGTGTCTTTAACAAACCCTGTAATAAAACCTGGAAACAGAATACTTCTTCTGAAATTGCAGGAAGAAACTGTATGTCTTTGAGGTAATCCTGCCGAAATTTCACGTCATTTGCACAATAATAACAGAAATTATACATTTATTTATGGAATTCTGCGATTTTAAAAGACACTCGCGAATGGGAGATATGATTTTCGGCCTTTCTTTGACATTATATATATCTCAGGAATGGAAAGGAATACAAAAGAGATATTTTACTTTTTTTCCTCACTTGACCCATAGTATTTGAGAGAAAAAAATCATTCAAATCTGAGGTGGTCGACCTGGAGGCATTAGGCGATCTTAGCTGGAATGACCCATTACTATTATTCTGCGTAAACCACTTGAAGAGAAGATATCAACAATAATATTCATTGGCTTTTGTAAACGAAGTTTTCTGTGAAAACAAATTGAAAGAAGGGTGAAAAAAAAAAAACTGATCGCTGGGCTGGCACGGAGTCGAACCCCAGACTCCGCTTGTTGTCTGGTTGATTGTTACTGTGTTACCAGCTACTCGACCGGCTTCTTCGCATTTCTTGTATTGGACAGAATTTCGCAATTGACATCTTGATTCTCCCTTCTCGATTCTTGTTCGTTAAACATTTTTACTGAGCAGCCGTAGATCAGTTGGTAGAGCGTTGGTTTCGTGTTCGAAAGGTCCTAGGTTTCAAAACCAGCGAACAGGGAACCTGACTGATGATCTTTCAAGATTTTTACTCAGTTATTCCAGACTAATGCCGAAATGGTATCTTCAATCTTGGCTGACTTGTTTTCCACATCATCTCCCCACCACCATCCCGGCCTGAGCCATAGTTGCCTAAATGACATAAATGAAATTGAAACTCTCTTTTTCTCCCTTCATGATGTGATTGAACTTGCACCGTACACTGTTGGTTACAATATCCACAATATATATGCAGGAGAAAATTTGTCCATGTCCAAAATTATAAACACCACTGCTAGTTTTGCATTACATAGTAATAAAGAAATATTGTTTAATCAGTATGGTCTGAACATTTCCAGTTTATTTTTTACCGTATTGTGGTTTGACGCAAAATATCGCCTTTAAAATGTGTAGGAAAATCACTCCTTTGAAATTCAATTCGTATTATATTTTTATAAAACTGTACGTGAATGTAAATTTAAAATCAGTTTTGTGAACATGTGTATTATTTTTATATTTTTCCTTTTAGCAAGGGAAGATACCAGATGAGAGTATTTATGGTGATATTGGTGATTACGTACCGCCTTTGGCAAGAAGAGCGGAGAAAGAAAGGTATGTACTGTGTTTAAAAATACTGAAGTGAGTATTCGTATTTTATTTTGCAGTATTTGTGTTAACATATGCTAATTTGTATCTTTGCCGAATATGTTTATGAGCGCTCTCAGCTACATAGGGCTAGCGCACATGAGTGTTTTCCTCGCCCAGCCGTGACCTAATTTTTTGTCGAACTAACATGCTATAATGACATCGCTGATGACGTATATAAGTAGCTTGCTTGAGATTTTATATTTAGATCTTAATGCAGCTGTTTGTAGTATGAAGTTGTATTACTAGGGAAGTCTCTCACCCGCTCACTTCTAATGAGTTGGCTACACGAAGAATAAAAAAGATAAATTTTATTGTTGAAGGAACAAGAAATTACGCTCGGAGTGGCGAAAAAATGTGTGAATGCTGTACATTTCTAACACAGTGTTACATTCCTCTAGCCGGAAAGTTTTCGACTGCTGAAATTATTCAACACCAGTCGATGTGTTTACTTTCGTTCATGAGCGAACTCTTGTTCTTATTTATGTCCAGCATTTCTTGTGTTGAAAAACTGGGCGACGGAAAACAACTGTGAGTGTGCAGGTAGCTCGTTTCAAGGATACTTCATTTATTTACTTCATTTATTTAGTTCTTTGAAGGAAGGGGATAACATTCGCCAAATCTGCAGACTTCACTTCTACTTTGCTCGTCCACTGGTCTGAGCCGGGCATGCAAGATGGGCTGTGTCCAACAGGCTATAATCTTCATATAAATAAAACAATGTATATTATTATGCTAGGTCAGGGAGACATAAGACTGGCCATAATACTTCTTAGATTGAGAATCTTTAATTTTCTAAGTCTTTTAACTTCTAACTTGATGGAATTTTACATTTGCTTAGAATGCAAAGCTTGACAAAATTAGGTAAGTTAAATAATTTAATAATAATTTAAATTACAGATATGAAATGTTCTGATTAATATATTCAATAAAACAGATTTGTACTGTTCGAATCTTTAGGAAATATTTAAAATAACATAAAACTCTGGACAAGTCTGCTGCTATCTATATTGGACAAAAAGTAAAAAATTTCCATTAATGCTCTTATTATTTGGTTTAAGAGCCAATGAGTTCATAAATGAAATATTTGAGTGTTTATAATAATCTTTTTCACTTTTTTATGTGTTATTTAGCTGCTGCTAGGCAACTGTTTATATTTAATCGTTTCATTGTTATGTATATTATACTAAAACATCACATATTAAAATAATATTTAATCATCACCAAAAATATCACTGTCTTCATCACTTATCTATCTCCAATCATCCTCATTGTCACCCATTCGTATCCTCTTTCGCTCCTCTTCAACAAACCATTTCACATTCCCCTCCTTCTGGGAATGAAAAACGAAATTCGATAGCAATACAAGGTTATCTCTGCCACCGCAGAATCCGTCGGCATTTGTCAACGTTTCACACAGTCATGCCAAAATTCTCACATTTCGTGTAGGGTAACCTATTTTACTGGTATTCTATAAATATGGCCTCCATAACATGAAAATTAGTGTATTGAAAAAGTTTGCAGACAGCGAATTGCAAGCTTTGTTGGATGAGGATGACGCTCAAACGCAACAACAACTCGTGGATCAAATGTGACACGGGAAGCAGTTTCCATACGTTTAAAAGCCATGGGCAAGATTTAGAAGGTGGGAAAATGGGTTCCACATGCATTGACTGAACGACAGCAGGAAAACCGGAAAACCACTTGCGAAATTCTGCTCGCCAGGTACAAAAGGAAATCATTTGTCCATCGAATTGTGACTGGTGTCGAAAAGTGGATCTATTTCGAGAATCCTAAGCGTAAAAGATCATGGGTAACTCCAGGAGAACCGGCAACATCGACTGCAAGACCAAATTGCTATGGACGGGAGACAATGCTTTGTGTTTGGTGTAATCAGAAGGGAATGATCTATTATGAACTGCTGAAACCTGGCGAAACCGTTAATACCCAACGTTACCGACAACAAATGATCGATTTGCATCAAGCTTTGCGTGAGAAGCGACCAGAATATGACCAAAGACAATATAAAGTGATCGTGCTTCACGATAATGCATCCTTCCACACAGCAAAACCGGTGAAGGAAACGATTGCGACGTTTGGCTGGGAAATTCTTCCGCATGCGGCTTACTCACCAGACGTAGCGCCTTCCGATTTTCACGTCTTTGCATCCATGGGACACGCACTTGCTGACCAGCGCTTCACATCTTACGAAAATGGCTTGATGACTTGTTTGCAGCACAAGAGGCGAAGTTTTTTTTTGGTCTGGCATCCACACATTGCCGGAACGATGGCAGAAATGTATCGCTAGCGATGGCCAATACTTCGAATAAAATAGTTCTTAACATTGCCATCCAATCACTGTGTCTTTTCTGTATATAAATTCCGGTTTCATATTTACGCACCTGGTAAGAATCTTCTGGCTGAGGCCGAATAAAACTATGAGCTATATAAACTTTAATACCACTATTAAAAACTTTTGTGTTCTAGATGTTTCGTAAGTTGATTGATTGAATTGTTATTAACGTTTTAAACGAACTTCTGAATATTTTAGAACGTGACCTACATCTTTCGTTGAAGTAGGGTCCGATCAGTGAAACTCCCAGATTTGAACCTGGAAGCACCCACACAGAAAGTGAACGTTCTCCGATTAACCGGGGCACTGATGTTCCGTCAGGTCTTCATATTTATGTAATGTGCATATTCAAGACTGAATTGGGTTTCGGCCAGTATTGAAGTCACTCATTTTTTTTTTTTT
>JAGDQP010008872.1:0-61281 GCA_022664845.1 Lepisma saccharinum | reverse complement strand
TTGGTCTTTCTCTCTTCCTCTCTTTCTTGATGGATTGTTATCGTGTCGTTACTGCGTCTTTCGCTTCTTCTTCTCTCTATCTATTTATCTTTATTTTTCTCTTACTTTACACACACTCTGTGCGTGTTCCACAGCTAAATCCGGGCCACTTTCGATGACCCGGTGATAGGGTCTGACCCGAACATACCAGGTTTGCACAAGTAGTTTTCGGTTTACCTAAGAGATGGCGCTAGCGAAAAGTACGCAGCGTATTCATTTGACACATACGTTATTTTGTTCGTCTGACATTAAACTACAAACACACACAAGTTGAATCCGCCAAACACTAGCGTCTTTGTTTTATCGTTCAGTAATCATGTCAAAGTTTGTGCCTGAAAAAGAACATTTGCGGCACGCATTGCTTTTCTTATTTAATCAAAAGAAAAAAGCTGTTGAAAGTCATCGTGTGCTGGTAGAAACATATGGTGAACATGCTCCATTGATTAGAACATGTGAGACATGGTTTCGACAATTTAAAAGTGGTGATTTCAATGTGAAAGACAGTGCGCGCTCTGGTAGACCACAAAAGTTCGAAAACGATCAATTGCAGGTGTTATTGGAGGATGACCCAACTCAAACTCAACAGCAATTGGCAAAAACATTAAATGTGTCACAAGAAACAATCAGCAGACGTTTACGAGCAATGGGGAAGATCAATAAAGTGGGTAAATGGGTCCCACACGATTTGAATGAACGTCAAATGGAAAATCGCAAAGTCACTTGTGAAATGCTGCTTCAACGCCACGAAAGAAAATCCTTTTTGTATCGAATTGTGACGGGTGATGCAAAATGGATTTATTTTGAAAACCCGAAGCGGAAAAAATCGTGTCTTTCACCTGGGGAAGCCAGTCCTTCAACACCAAGGCCAAATCGCTTCAGCAAGAAGACCATGCTTTGTGTCTGGTGGGACCAGAGCGGTATTGTGTATTATGAACTCTTGAAGCCCGGCGAAAACTGTAATGCACAACGCTATCGTCAACAAATGATTAATTTAAATCACTCATTGATCGAAAGACGATCGGAATGGGCCCGAAGACATGGCAAAGTGATTGTGTTACACGACAATGCGCCGTCTCATACAGCAAAACCAGTGAAAGACACCTTGAAATCGCTTGGATGAGATATCCTTCCGCACCCGCCGTACTCCCCAGACCTGGCGCCATCTGACTATCACCTCTTCGCATCAATGGGGCACGCGCTCGCAGAGCAGCACTTCAGCAATTTCGAAGACGTTGGAAAATGACTCGGCGAATGGTTTGCCGCAAAATACAAGCAGTTTTTCTGGAATGGTATGCATCAATTACCTGAAAGATGGGCGAAATGTGTAGAAGCCGATGGCCAATATTTTGAATAAAACAAAATTAATTTCCCTTGAAAATTACGTGCTTTCTTTACCACAAAACCCGGCAAAAACTTATGCATACACCTGGTAAGTGGCCCGGTAACTAACCCGATTTACCCGGTCTGGATAATCTATTTAACTGTGAATTTCGGCGTCGTATTTTTCGTGTTCTCGGGGTAACAACTGCGATCCTGGTCATCCCTGAAACAAACACTTTTCAAAGGCAATGAAATAATTAAAATCTCTCCTTCATCCTCCGGGTTATCAGATCTAAATCGAATCAAGGGGCAGCATGGTTTCGAATCTTACACCCGACGACACAGTCCAAAACTTCTCTACATGTAACCTGGACAGATCATGTAAACAACGTTTGCAAAAAAACGTATGGCACATTACATTCTCTTCGCCGCTTAAAATTTTCTCCCAGAATCCATCAACTCCACTTTAGTGCAATCCTTTTTAATATCACAAGTGGATTACTGTGATGCTGCTTACATGGACCTTACTGAGGACCTAGCAAAACGCTTACAACGCATCCAGAATGCCTGTGTCCGCTTCGTCTTTAACGCAAAGTACTTCGACCATTTATCACACTATTATAATAAATTGGGCTGGTTTGATCTTCGCACGAGACGCCGTCAACATGCTCTAAATTTACTTTATAAATTAGTCACAACGAAAAAACCGTCATACTTGTCATCCAGGTTCAAATTTCTCAGTGACACTCACTCTTTAAACACCCGCTCTAAAGAGAACACAGTACTCTCAGTGCCAAATCATAAATCAGAGTACTACTCAAAATCTTTCACTGTGTATACTACTAGAGCTTGGAACGAAATCCCTGCATACATCAGGGACTCAGGTTCTCTATTAACCTTTAGACGAAAACTTAATTGATTTTTATCCCAGTCATAATTTCCTCTGACTCACTAGACACACGAGTGTACAGCTCAACAACAAACTATATTATATATCATTATTATTATTATTTACTCTCTAGTTAGTATTTTTCTCTCTTTTAGTAATCGCATTATGATTGTAATATTATATATTTCTTCACTTTTAATTGTAGTTGATATAGTACGAATTTTAGTGTCTATTTTTTGTTTGTTTTGTAGTGTTTAATAATACATTTTGTAGTGTTTAATTATTTATATAATATAAATTTTATGTAGAATGTTTAAATGGTTGAGTGGAAGAAAAGGTTATGCCTTAACTCCGCCATTCAAAATAAGAATAAATGAAATGAAATGAAAACTTGACCAGCATCCCCCGAGAGCCGGTGACCCGTTTCAGCTCTGCCGTTTTCATTTCATCTGTGCGAATTGTTATAAACACCAGTTCATTAGTGTTGTAATTATTAGAACGTTATATTCGCAATAGGTGTAATATAGAGTGGCATGTCCAGAACAGATAAATTTTAAGACATGAGTAAAAAATGGCCTACTTTTTTGGCTATTTTAAGAGAAGAATTATTTTTATATTAGTTTGGCACCAAATTCGTTTCCATCCTATAATTTATCAACATACTATTACATGTGTTTCTTTTTTCACGTTTGCATTATGGAACATGTAAGGTTTACTGTGCCTATAGGAACATGCTAATTTTGCTTTTAAACATTAGTAACTTTTCATTTTGATACAGTTGGGAATTATAATCTTGGCTCTTTCTGACAGAAATTAAGCAGAAAAATTATCATTCATGCATTTTCTTTTTATGCTCAATTTGCATTAGTAGTCTGTAATGGAAGATTTGGCCTACGGTATCTACTGGGTTTGTTACAATCAGTGATTCCACCAGAACCCGGCTCCTGTGGGGTGTCAGTCAAAAATCCTCGAGACTACTCCCAACTTTAACTTTTTTGCGGACAGAGGTTGATATAAACCGTGCAAAACTCCACGTCCACCCTCCCAATTTTTACCTTACACCCCGCCAACTGAAACTCCTGGCAGAATCCCTGATTATAAAGTATTCCGAAAAAGTATGTTTAATAAACCAAATTGTATTTGCAAACGAATCACGCGCAAACAAAGCATGTGTATTACACTTTTGACATTATTCTAGATGTGTCTAAATACTCTGGAGTTTCACTTTAAACCATGAGTATTTAATCTGTCTACCAAGTTTGGTCTCCATTTTGAAATTGACTTAATGGATTTTTTTTAACATCCTTTATATATTCGAATAGCCCTCAAAAAATATAAAATCCAAAAGTCACTTCTCTCTTGCTGTTAGATTTGATTTGTGGAAACCAAACTTTATACTGTTGGAACTGAACATAGTATTTTTTACTACGTTGAAATTCCATATTTTTATCTGTACTTCTTCTCTCGCCCCTTTTCTCTCTCTCTCTCTGTGTCTCTCTCATTTCTCTGTTTCTGTCTAACATACATCCATCGGTTTCAATGTTTCATTGTATGTTTCAATTTCTTCCGCCATCAACTTATGTATATTGATTCGTCTCGCTTTTATTCTTTCATTTTATCGATACTAATACATGTCTATTTGGTAAAAAAAACGTGCTCATGATTTTTGCTGATTTTTAGTATGGACGAGACGAAGGAAGGAGAAAGAAAGAGTTTGTTTACCGGACACGAATATGGGATAAGTAGGTGTCATTTGGGTTGCCTAGGTGCTCGGCGTTCGCTGTCGCAATTTTTTTGATGCGATACAATTTTCAGGTATAAAACTAATATACAGGGTGTTCAAAAATAAGAGTCAATAAATTAGATTGAGACCAAAAAAAAGTTCCTTTGAAGAAATTTTGAAAAAATGCGTAGATTTGGAGCTAGACACAGCCAAATGTTACGCGGCATCGTCATGAATGACATAATACATCAATAAATAATAACGCAAGTGGTGGTAGCTTTAGCAAATCATAGAGTTGAACCTAATATTCGAATCTGAGCATGAGGGGTGTTTCCGGAGAATGTTATTCTCATAATTCACGAGATAAACACAAATATACCTGGAATTATAAATCTGAAAAAAATGTGGTTTTGTGTAGATTTTAAGTGTAAAAATGATGTTTGTCGGAACTATTCCTTCCGAAATATTTAAGACAGTAACAAAAGGAAAATTGCCTGTGGCTTTGATTAATCCCTGAGTCCCTGTGTAATATCTACGTACGCGGAGATGTTGCAAAAAAGTCAATCGTGACAATCAGTTGACGGTGTAGTTTTAAAAGACATACTAACAAAGTATTATAGTAATTAGAAACCTTCAAAATATGGTAACTATAACAGAAACCTTACAAAAATATTCTCCCGGAGCTCTTTAAGAGACAACATTTCTGTTGCTACAACAATGATGCTCTCCTTCTCTTTTCAAGCCCGACGACTAAGAAAGAAGAGTTGCTTCATTAAATACCCACGGTAATCATATTGAGAGCGTATTTAATCAGTGCTTTATCAGTGGTCCATTCTTCTTTCCATAAGAAATAATGGGTGGGCATTACTCGATATAGAGGATGGATGGACTTGGATCGACATCTCACGGCGAACACCTGAATTATTGAGAGTTGTTCTATGGTGAGAGTATGAACGTTAGAAACATTCTACAATAAAATTAACATGGTTGTATAGAAGTTGCGAATTTATGACATCGGATCAATATGCATTAGAAAGGTAGCGCGGGTTCGAATTCCGCTTAATGTCTGACTGAGGTTTCATTCGATTTTCATCAGTACCATGGGACCTTTTATAAAGGCCCTGACCGTTACCTTTCCTGTACATATTCTCAGACGGGTGCTCGTCGAGGGACTTTACCTCTTCAAATTATGGCTTCTGCTTCAGTTCAAAATTTGTAAAAAAAAAAAAAAAGGTAAAGCTATCCCCTGTGCGATACGCACGCGCCGTGAACGGCGCATGGGGGATGTGGAGGTAGCGCTCCATATTTTCTTGACCTACGGTACTACGTGAGGTGGGGTGGTCAGTTCCACGCTTAACCGCCTTACATTTGTAAATTAAATAATTGAAACCATAAAATTTTGACTTGAGACTTTACCTGTCAGAACTTCTTATGTGTTAAAACAGAAGAAGATGGCAAGAACTGGAAACTAATATAAGTGACATAATATTTTGATGCTTTAGAACGGCTTCTCACTAAATACTAGAAGATATTCTGTTACAACGTAGGCCTATAGTCATCGACAAAAGTTATTTCCCTTTAGTAACATTTCTTTTGCGAATAACTTTGGAATGAATCGATTGATTTATGATCTGTTTTCAGCAACTTACAGAAAATTTCATCCTCTTTAATTTACTGAAAACTGTACTCAAATCGGTTCATCCGTTCTAAAGTTATTCGAAAAAGAAATTTTAGTAAAGGAAGAAAGAACTCTTGTCGCTGAACTTTCTATTACATCCTTGTCCACATAAAATGAGTCAACATTAGATCATTTGTGTGCATTCGAGATGTAAATTATTTCTGCAAGGGGAATTGCATTAATAAGCATATCTTACTGTCCAAGAAAGAAGTAAAAGATGTTGGCGGTGACGGGGATAGAACCCGGGCTGTCTTAATGATTGCTCTACTGCCTTAACCAACTGGTCCATGAAGCAAGAAAAAAAAAATCTTTTTTGCTATAGATTTTTAAGAAGTTCGATGAATAAGCTTAATTTTATCAAACGCATAGTGAACAAAATGTGTATAAGAGGTGTATGGATAATTAATCGTGAAAAAAGGGAACACACTGTACAATAATTCGGTTGGTTATACAGTGTAAACTAATCAGCGACAGGACGCAACGGTGTGATCACACTAAAATGTCTTTCACTGTAATTCAACTGTTTCTTCAACGGCAGAATCACCAAACGGTGATCGCTCCGGTAGTTCTATTGTTATTTTACTAGCATCATTTATTCCAGCAGTGTTATCACCGTAAAATATATTTTACAGTAATTCAACCGTTTCCTCAACGGCACACTTACCATAAAAACATTTTTACAGTTTATTTTGAATTTAATTTTTAAGGCGTTTAGGCTACTTTGACTCAGACCGTATGGACGATTGACGGAATGAATTTGTGGAATGAAGAAAGTGGGAGGAAACAGGAGAACCGCTAGAAAACCCACGCATACAGTGTTTGTTCAACAAGGAGCCCACATGTCATGAGCTGGGATCGAACCGACGACCCCAAGCAACAGAAGTGAGTGAGTATTCTGTCATTGGCCCACTGCGGTCCAACATTTTACTGCAATTACACCGCTATTTCTACAGTGATATTACTGGAGCCCCTTCATTCAGTGAAATCACCCTAAAACCAACAATGTCATCTGAAGCTAAAGGTGTACGATCAAGAGTAGGTAAAGAAAAAAAAATTTTTTGAAAAAGTCACCAATTGGACCCAAAATGGCCGTCAAACCCATTGTTGTATAGAATACAAAGCCTAAACGGCTGGGGATATTGAAGTGAATTTTGGTACGAAGATACATCACTATTAGGTTACGAAAATATTACAAGATGTATACAAAGACGCCATCTTGGATCCAAAATGGCGGACCTAAAAATTCATTTTCCACACCGTCTGAGCTAGAAATACGAAATTTGGCATAAAGGTTTATTATCACAAGTAGTTTAAGAAAGTATTAAAATATTTTGAAAAAGTCGCCATCTTGGATTCAAAATGGCCGTCCAAAAACCCATTTTCCAAACCACTGAAACTAGAGAAACGAAATTTGGTATGAAGGTGTATGACCAAGATTAGGTTACAATAAATGGGGTAAAACTCCCCTATGGGGGCCAGCACCCCAGAGGGGGAGTATAGGTGCAGATTTGTACCATGAAGTCAGCGCCTCGGGGAGTCTGGTTACGTTAAAGGGGGCGCAGCCCCCCAAGATTGCCTAAGTTAGGGCGCAGAAGTAAAGTGCGTCCATATACTTACTATACGTATAGCCCCGTGGTCACTCACTCACTCATAAAAGTTCTCTGACCTAACTACTGAAGCTAGACATACCAAATTTGGTGAGAAGGTGTATGATCAGGAGTAGGTAAAAGAAAAAATCCGACATTTTGAAAAAGTTGCCATCTTGGATCCAAAATGACCGCTAAACCCACTATTGTATAGAATACATAGCCTAAACCAATGGAGCTAGCGAAGTGAAATTTTGTATGAAAGTACAAATATAAGAAACAGTTTAAAATTCGCCATCTTTAATCCAAAATGGACGCGTCAAAACCCATTTTCGAAACCATGGAAACTAGAGAAACGAAATTTGGTATGAAGGTGTGTCATCACGAGTAGGTTACAATAAATGGGACAAACTGGAACTACTGGAGCTAGAAACACCAAATTTGACACGAAGGTGTATGATCAAAGGTAGGTAAAGAGAAAGAAAAAAATACGACATTTTGAAAAAGTCGCCCTCTTGGACTCAAAATGGCCGCCAAACATATTGTTGTATAGAGTGCATATCCTAAACCTCTTGAGCTAAAAACACCTAATTTGGTATGAGTGTATACAATTACTAGTAGGTTAAGAAATAATTACAAAATATATCCAAAGACACTATCTTGGATCCAAAATGGCGGACCCCAAAATTCATCTTCCACACCGTTTGAACTAGAGATACGAAATTTGGTGTACAGGTGTATCATCATAAGTAGTTTAGAAAAATGTTACAACATTTTTAAAAAGTCGCCATCTTGCATTCAAAATGTCCGCCCCAAAACCATTTTCCACACCGTTCGTGCTAGAGAAATGAGGGTGTACCATCACGAGAATATAAGAAAACGTTAAAAAAAAGTAGCTGTTTTTAATCCAAAATGGGCACCCGAAAACCCATTTTTCAAATCACTGAAGCTACAGAAATGAAATTTTGTATGTACATTTCGCATCAAAACAATTGCGACAGCGAACGCCATGCAGCTAGGCCACCCAAATGCCACATTCTTATCCCATAATTGTGTCTGGTAAACAGACCCCCTCTTTCTCCTTCCTTCGTCTCTTCCATACAAAAATCCGCAAACATCCTGAGCACATTTTGTTTTTACATGTATTAGTAACGATAAAATAAAAGAATAAAAGCAAGGCGAATCAGTGTATTTAAGTTGATGGAGAGAGAAACTTAAACACATAATGAAAAATTTAAACCGATGGACGTCTGTTAGACAGAGGCAGTGAAATGAGAGAGAGAGTAAAGGGCAGAGAGAAAAAGAAAAAGAATAATAATAAGAAGAGGGAGCACCGATAAAAATGTGGAATTTAAACGTAGTAAAAAAGAACCTAAGATTATAAAGTTCAGTTCCCACAAATCTAACAGCAAGATAGAAGTGACTTTTCGATTTAATATTTTTTCAGGGTTATTCGAATATATAGACGGGTGCTTGAAAAATTCATTAAGCCACTTTCAAAATCGAGACAAAACTTGGTGGTCAGATTAAATACTCATGATTTCCAGTGAAACTTCAGAGTTTTGAGACACGTGTAGGATAACGCGTTTGACACACGATAGACACGTGTGTCAAACGTGTAACACACATGCTTTGTTTGCGCAGGGTTCGGTTGCAAATTCGGTGGAGTTCATTGAACGTACTGGTTCGGAATACATTGTAATCAGGGATTCCGCCAGGATTTTGAGATTCGGGTGAGAGGGTAAAGTCAAAATTGGGAGGTTGTTCGTAGAGTATTGCACGTTTTCTATCAACTTTTGACCGCAAAAAAGTTAAAGTAGGGTGGTTGTCTCGAGGATTTTGGGCTGAAACCCTCCCCAGGGGTCGGAGTCTGGCAAAATCACTGATTGTAACAAACCCAGTAGATACCGTAGGCCATACCTTCCATTCCAGACTACTAATGAAAGTTGAACATAAAAAGAAAATGAATGAATTATAATTTTTCTGCTTAATTTCTATCAGCAAGAGCCAAGATTATATATCCAAACTGTATCAAAATGAAAAGTTACAAATGTTCAAAAGCAAAATTAGCATGTTCCTTAGAGGCATAAAATACCTTACCTGTTCCACATTTCAAACGTGAAAAAAGAAATACATTTAATAGTATATTGATAAATTATAGGATGGAAACGAATTTTGTGCCAAACTAATATAAAAAGAATTCTTCTCTTGAAATAGCCACACACGGGGGCATTTTCTACTAATATTCTAAAATGTATCTGTTCCGAATACGCCACTCTATATTCCACCTATTGCGAACATAACGTTCTAATAATTACAACACTAATGAACTAGTGTTTTTAACAATTCGCACAGATGGAATGAACAAGCAGAGCTGAAACGGGTCACCGGCTGTCGGGAGATGCTGGTCAAGTTTTGGAGTATGTCATCGGGTTTAGGTTTCGATCTCATTCTGACTCGGTGATTCGATTTGAATCTGATAACCCGGAGGTTGAACGAGAGATTTTAATCATTTCGTTGCGATTAAACAATGTTTCTTTCAGGGGTGACCACAACCGGAGGTGTTACCCCGAGAACACGAAAAATACAACGCCGAAATTCCCAGTTAAATAGATTTTCCAGACCAGGTCAATCGGATTAGCGGGTCACTTATGTTTGGGTCAGGCCCCGTCACCGGGCCATCGAAAGTTGCTCAGATTTGGATCTGGCAGCACGCACAAAGAGAGAGAGTGTGTGTAAAGTAAGAGAAAAATTAACTTGAATAGAGAGAGAGAGAGAAGAAGAGAAAGAAGCAGCGAAGACTCAATAATAATACATGAAGAAAGAGAGGAAGAGAGAAAAACCAATGAAAAACATGAAAACCACATTATCATTATGCTAAAGAACACACAGACACTGTTTATTCGGATTCCCACCAGTGATGTCTCGTAAGTTCTTCAAACCGGATACGAATATCTGTTTAAATATTTCAATTTATGCGAAAAAGAAACTGGCTGGTGGGGAATCGAACCGAGGTTTTCTAATTGGAAATCTAGCACGATAACGATACTCCACAGGAGACTCTATCCAAAACGTGCTTAAGAAATGGTATAGTGATTGTTTCTAAGAATAACGTGGAAAGTGGATATTTCAGATCAATGTTCTTCTTTTCTTTTCTGGTACCCCCCAGATGCTTTATTTGGACGTTTCTAACCGACATTCGCAAATCGTCTTCCTCTCTATAGTGACTCAGGTATTTGATTCCACAATCTTAAAGATTCTCCGTGTTGTGTGATTAGATTCTTCATGATCACTTTGTAAAAGAGCTTTGGCCTGAACAGGGTTTGAACCTATGTTGACTTGTTCTAGAATTGAAAAGTTCAGCAGGTTTCCTCCACTCCATCTTGCCCACTAAAGACAGAAGCTATGAATGCGAGGAAAATGTAGCATTGAATATATATGTTACATTTTGTCTGTATGTATTGTGTAGTAAATAAACAAATGTATATGCATGTTCTTTTTGTCATGTCGAATTATGAAATTAATATATTTTGGTAGTTTTAGGATCAAACCCAGTTTAGGGTAAGTATTGTCACATGAAGAGTCGATCATTTATTGTCTTTTATTTTAACGTAAACCAGGCTGAACGAAGCTAACATCACCAAAAACTTGCCATTAGCAAATGGAGATGGTAAAACTTCAATTAAAAGTTCTTCTACACTTCGTGCAATATGACAAGTTTTACGTAACACAAATTTCAACTTTTGACAGAAAAAAGGTCATCACTTGCACGCGATTCGAACTTACAACCATAAGGTTTCCTACTCCAACAAGTGCATCACGATTGAATTTGATTCGTCATCATATTATGCGAAAGTGTAGCTCTTTGTAAATTTTCGGAACGGACTTACTGACCGAAGTCGCCAGAATCAAGATTATCTCCACATTTTCAACTTCTGTGGAATAAGAAAAGAAAAAAAAACTATATAAACTTGCTATAATGTTAGCGGTATAAAATTTACCTACATTCAATACTGTCCAGCGTAGTCCTCATAGCCGAAGTCTTTCAGGCTCTTGGTTATTGCACTTTTGCTTTTTCCAGCTACGTCGGAGCGTTAAATATTCGTTTTCTATCAATTGCAATTGGCGTTTACATTCAAAATAAGATAAATTGTGGTTGAATTTATTTGCAAATGTTTATATAATGAAGAAGAGAATAAAGACAGTACGCAAAGACAAAACCTGTTTGTAAACATTGTCGATAATAATTTCTACGAACGACTAAACGAGGAGCTGAGCTCCTTACGACGGGACTTATCGTTTTAGTTAAAGTCTGTTCCGAACCACTCTCTTCAATAATCCCCCACGGACTTGAACCTATGTTTACGCGCACCAAGAAGTAAGTAAATACTTTTTGTAACGCTATAGACAAGCTTATTCGACAAACCCATGGTTCGATCCCTGCTCATGCCATGTGGACAAACACCGTGTGCGCATGGACGGATTTAGTAGAGAGACCCTGGGATGGGGCTATAGAATTTATTTCATTGATAACAAAGGGCCTAGCAGGGTAAGATGGTGAAAAGTGCCTTGGAAGGAATTGTGATAAAAACATAACAGCATCAAAAATGATGACTCTCTACCGAATTTCCACTCAATAGATGCTAACCTAACCTTAAAATAAATTAAAGTGTGTTTGTTGGTAGTTTAGTGATATCTCGGTCGGATGTACACCTACGATGACCTTCTTTTTTTTAAATTGTAGATTTTTTTCAAGCTCTACAAGATAGTAATTGTTTCATTTATTTGGCAAAAAATTCAAATTTTTATAGAGGTTAGAATATTTAAACCTTGATTTTTTTAAAAATCTAAGACAACAGTTGGCTCGACAAAATATATGTTATGTATTTATAGTGGTTCTATAACCATGATTTTTTTCAGATTTTTTAAAATGGTAGAACATAACCAAAAATAAGACACGTGACCGAACTTCTTACGTAACACATGCACTGTAAATACAAGTTCGAAAGCGAAGTTTGCCAGGTCGCCTTCGTGGACGACCGGTTAAGACATAGGCTTCTTGAGTAAAAGGTCCCGGGTTCAAGTCCCGCCTGGGACAACACTTTTTCTTCTTTGTTCTTTCAAAATATATTTGTATATGTTCATATTTATTTAACAATTGCTAGGATGTATATACATAACTGATTGCGACTGAAATCTAGGATATATCTAGATCCACAGCTAGATCGCATGGTGCGCTCTCATATACAGTCACTTCATAAATTCTTCAATGTTTTTTTTTCATATCGACTTCGTTTTAAGCTACTGATGAAGCGTTCGTATCGTAACGCGAAAATATTATTGGTCATTGTGTTTTTATTTGGCGAGAAACGTCTGGTCATCCACTGGTTAAAAAGATGTATTTAAAATACACATCGTAGCATGTGGTAGCCAATTTACATTAATTAGTACATTACAAGTTGGTCAAAATTTTGAAAAAGAAACACAAGTTGCTGTCTTAAAAGTTTATTAAACTTACCAGTACATCTATTATTAAAGTGCACTGAATATTATCGAATGTCTTACTATTCTGAAGTCTGAGGACCCTCATTTATAAGCACATCGTCTGGTGTCCACATGCTGCTAGTTCTCCTAAGCGTCAGCCATAACTCAGTTTTTCTTTAACCTTCCTATGATTCCTATGATAGTGAAATGTTCTATTCCTGTCGTCCTCAATCCTGCTGGGATTTGCCTCAATCTCAAAAGGCGAATAACAGGATAATACCTAGACTAAGATCCTCTTAGCCACTATTTTTTCTCTTTCCATTGGAAGAAGACTCCCCGAAAGATGTCATTCCTCAGGCTTTGTCCATATACAGCTCAATAAACATCTTGACTCGATAGCTAAAATAGGGTCTTGATCTGTCAGGTGGCCTTTCTTTCAAAGAAGATATCACGTGGTCAACGCAAAGGCTCACTAATGTCAATTTTACATGTCTACCTAAAACGAAGTCAAGTAGCTGTCCAGTTTCCAATGAGTTAACTCTGAAATTGATCGGAGATTGAACCGGGGACGGCTCGCATCGAAAGCATTAACAGCTCCATTAAGCATGACTTTCGTAAAATATAAAGTAAATTAAATAAAAACTGTTGTTACAATATTGAATGGATCCTATCAAGTTTTCATCACGTCTTCCTTTAACTTTCCTGTGATTTCTACCTATGATAATTTTCGCCTTTGTCTTTCAACTTATCTGATAGAACTTGAGTAGATCAAGTGAAATAGTGTTACAAGTGATTTTCCTCAAGGCGCCCAAGAACTTCTTTTTTTTTAAAGTAATTTGGAAATTCTACATGTTAACACGTGCTATAGATTTGGTTCTTCTGTATATGTATAAATGAAATATTAGTTTGAAATATATTGTAAAAAAAAGAATTGGCATGGTAGACTGGCCCATATAAAAAGTAGATTGGTCCATCATATAAAAATAAAGTTTAAGTTTTCAGTTTTATCACATACTTAAAACATGCTTAATTAATTATTCTTCTGACTTGGAGAAGAAGAACGTACTTAGTAGGAAGGTAGAAGCTAAATAGTTAAAACTAGGTGATAGTTTATCGGATTTAATCGTTGTTGCGGATGAATTTTTTTTCCCTTTTCGATTTTGTAATCAAGAGGTTTAGGATTCGATTCCCGGTAATAAGATTGAATGTAGTGGCTCGGAATCCATTTCAAATGTAAGTTCCGTCTTTAGCACATCGTCTCCATCCGGTAGAAAATACGGTAAACGCACCAGTAATGGACACTTTTCACCGTTATAATTTTTACTGCAAATGTAGTTCGAATGTATTGATCAAATGTGAATGCTAGACGTTCTCCATGCTTTCTTATAATGATTTCTACCCATTACTTTTATCAGCATACACTATTTGAGACTAAATCACGTTTTTTGTCTAACATTATTTTTGTACCAGTGATGGACACGGAAAAAAAAACCTGGATGGTCCAGTAATGGATATACTGTTTAACTCAAAATAATTTAAATCATCATTGCTGATGTTTCGAATATGTGTACTAAACAAGATTATATGTTTAATGCTATTCTTCGGTTGTCTGATTGTTTCATGGAATTCTACTTTGTAATCATTCCGAAGGTCCTGGGTTCGAAAACAGCGGTCGACCATCCTTACTAAGCTTTTAACAGGGTTTTTTTTTTTTTTTTTTTTTTTTTTTTTACAACATAGGGTGAGTCGTACAGTCCGTGGAGTTAAATTTCTAATTTTCATAATTTCAGTAGAAGTCCAAAAGACCGGCATCCAACAGTCCGGAACGCCCGATTTTCCGGCATCATCCCAGGGTTTTTTTTTTTCTGTAAACGCTTGTGAACGACAGTTGAAAGCGCTTGGCACGGTTCGGAACCATTCGGAAGTGTCCACTACGCGTTTGCTACTGTTAGACGCAATCAGCATTATTCGGAATCAATCGGAACCGTTCGGATTTTACTCGGCTGATCTCGGCTGTCATCACACACAGGTTCAGTTCATTGCTTTCGCTGTACGCTTAGCCTATACCAGTAGTAAGAGGTACCGCCCGATAGTCCGACATTTTCGGTAATCCGGCACTGGGTCGGTCCCGAACGTGCCGGACTATCGGACTTCTACTGTATTTCCTAAGTTTCTGTCTAATAATGATTTATGTTAGATGTTACAAACGATTAAGTAAATAACAAAATCTAATGATTTGATGATTCAAAGATTAGGTTCAAAATATCGATATTCTAGTGATATCGAGATTTACTCTGATTTCTAGTTCAATGTTTTAAGGTTTATGAAACGTATTCTATGCGTCTGAGAATACTGAATTGTCGTGTATACTCATGAAAGCGAGTAATTACTATTATATATGACCAGGAACTTTGGAGGACAGGTTATTCTGAGTAGTTCTGCATAGAAGGAGAACGTGCGACATCACAATTTAAATATTTTATAATAATGCTTTTATAAATTGCTTATGAATAACATTTAAGACAAAATGCATCTATAAACTCTGCATCATTCTTTTTCCTTTCTTTTTTTAGTTTCTTTGGGAAGCCAATGTTGTGTGTGCTAACTTCTGTTGTGCATTTCTGAAATATGTAAAAGAGACAATGACTTCAGATGATCCAGATGTTGTGTGGAAGTTTGAGTGGAGTGGAGGCTAAAGGAAGCTGTGACGGTGACTAAACTGGAGGGAGAGACTGAATTTTCTTTTCTGCGAAAATGGTTCCGGGAAGGTTTGTAAAAATGAAAAGTGAAAAATAAAGTTTTATCCAGTTCTAAGCTACTTTTTTCTTCTTTCTTTTCCTCAGAAATATTAATCATCTTAGTAATAACTTGGACACGTGCTTAAAATACATTATATTTCCCTTGATCCAATCTTGCGCACATAATTCCTAATGGATAAAACTTAGCCTAAGGCAAGTTTTACCCACTATGAATTATGTGCATCTGAGAAAGATGGATTGGATCGACTGAAATACGAAGTTTGGTAAGAATAGGTCGAGTGGTTTCTACGTAAGGCTTGCAAATGTGTTTTTGTTAAATACTATTATCATGGAGACCATAACCAATAAGAAACCTTTTAATCTTTCTCCAATGCCAGCACTACCAATGTGTAAAAACTTGTCATAATCGATCCAGAAAATTCGAAGGAATATAACGTTTTGAAGAAATGCTTATAAGGAGCTTATAAGTGCTTGAACATTCTAATACCGTTAAAGCCTTAAGGATGTTTTCTTAAGTCATTATGCGAAGTTTGCCTGAAATCAGATGTATGTTCGATGAACTGTTTAATAATTGAGGACTTGGAACCATGTAAGCGCCACAAACGAAATTTTACAGGGGAGATGGAAACGTAAGGTTTCTCCGCCTTGAACACACGTAACTACATCTTCCTTTGCGATTCTCAACTATTTGCAATGGTCTGGAAACTTCTAGATTTTTACATGTTGTTAGGTTTGGCAATTCAAACATTTTAACATTGAAAACGAAATTTTTGGATTTGTGGCACTTACATGGTTTTCCATTTCAAGTCCTCACTTGAGTCTACTTGCTATAAAAACAGTAAATGTTTTGACATTGCCCTGTGGCTAAAGTCATTATGTTGTGTTTGGCTGCAATTGAATCAGTCATCACTTCAACATACTAGAATATATGTTTACTAAATGACTATTGTTACCATGGAAACGACAAATATTTTAGCATTCTAATACACTTAAAGTCATGTTTGAGAAGAATATTTCCAATGGGCTGCCCAATTATGTACATCAGATTGCATGATGTGCTTGTGCAAGTTTCGATTTCGACTTCTCTCATTTACTGTAGATCCACGCTTTTAATTACAATTACTTTTCTAATGTGTGTGTATATAATCTACAACTGAAGCCTAACCCCATTACACATCTGAGGGACAAAGTTCGTCTGCGAGCACTTCCAGAGAAGATGAAGAGAGTGGCAACGGCCTTCCCTGACGTGCCATTCCGTCATTCGCCTGGTAAAACAGGAAATTACAGGTTAACTTCAGTCCGATGGCTGACAATACTGTTCCGAAGTAAGTGGTGTTAACCACTGGGTACGAGGAACATAGGTGCCACAGTGGCTCAGTTGGCAGAGCGTGGGGTCGTCGGATCGATCCCTGCTCATACCATTTGGGCTTTGTGGTGGACAAACCCCGCGTGGCTTTTCTCTGGGTGCTCCCGTTTCCTCTCACTTTCTTCATTTCACCAATTCATCCCATCATCATCCATAGGGCCTGAGCCATAGTTGCCTAAAGGCCTTCAAATAAATTCAATTCAAACACGAGGAACAGAGTTTTGAGAAAAAGTAGAGTGGTGAGCACCGTTGTCAAGGTCCCCTATTTTTCGGAACTCTTGCGCATTTGGTTGAGATTGAGAAATAAACATTAAGAATAACAGAAATTTTATATCTACCGTAAGATAAATTAAAAATGGTAGTGAGATTAGTGTAATTACTTGGCAACTATGGTTCACTCAAAACGATATTAATGTAGGTAAGTAATAGAAATAAATTTATCGTTGTGAAAGAATAATTTGTGTTTATTTTTGTTTGAGAGAGGGAAAGAAAAAAAAAAGAAATTTTATAAAAAATTGGAAAAATATTTGAAAACTTCAGATTTACAACTCAAAAAATTAGCTCTGTCAGATTTCGTGTTCTTTATTGTAGGAATCAATTTAGTTCAGAATCAAAATAGAACTGCATTCCATACACATCTGGTGGTAAAATAAGCTGTGACCGTTTCGAGATGTGGAACTGGAGGAGACTGAACAAAATGGACTTAGTACAAACATTGATTACTTAGCAAAGAAGAGCGATTCTAGATATAATAATAAACCAAAACTAGAAAGATTGGTGCCATTCGGACAGAGTTATTTAAGAAAAAAGTTAGACGGAGACCAGTTGCGGGGACGGTGCACACGTGCTACCGCCAAGCCTCGGCAACAAGCATCCTATCTTGGATGTTCAATGTACCGTTGGAAACATTGGAACGAGATCTTTCCAACGACACCTCAACCACTTTCAGAAATTTGTTTTGAACTCTTTTTCTTGAATCTTGTTTTTTTCTGAAAGCTCATTGAAAAAAAACCTGTTTAGTATCTGCTGAGGTTTTTTTTTTGTTTGTTTGTATTTTAAGTTTTATTTCTTGCAAATCTTTCATCAACACCAGTTCAATTACGTATATCCTTTTTTTTTCTGTGATTTTTAGTATTTGTTGGAAAAGACGGTAAAAGCTAAAATTGAAACAAAAATTTAAAACTTTTTTTTTTTACTTTAAATCCGAAATCCGGGATGCAAAAGATTTTTCTTTATTCGAAAGTTCAATGATCACATTTTCAAAATTAGCCACATTAGTTCATCTGCAGGATGATGTGATGAACTATAGTGTTTTGCTTCCTGTGACAAAGCTTTTAATGCATCTCCTACTGATTATAAGTGAGGACAAATGTGTTTTGCATGGCAAGGTAGTAGTAGTAGCACTGGAATAATTATTCTGCATCTTGGAATAAGTTACCATTAATAACGCTGCTACTTAAAACCAATTTTCACTTTATTGGATATTTACTTGTAAAAATCTTTTTAAGTATC
Source organism: Lepisma saccharinum (assembly GCA_022664845.1). Classification (NCBI taxonomy): domain Eukaryota; kingdom Metazoa; phylum Arthropoda; class Insecta; order Zygentoma; family Lepismatidae; genus Lepisma; species Lepisma saccharinum. The sequence goes on along the minus strand of JAGDQP010008872.1, from coordinate 42,925 downwards.
AAATTTTTCATTGACTCCATTTAATATAGGAAATGTTTTGAGTGTAAACATACATCATTCTCCGTGAGTATTAGTTGAAACAGACTACTACGCAGAAGAAAAAGTTTTTTTTTTTTACATTTTATTTGGTAATCACAAACAATACAAAAATTTTGTTTTACTTGTTCACATAACAAAAACTTTACATTATGTCAAGTTATTAATGCACTTGCAAAATAAATAATTAAGTGAACAAATTAATTAAATGAATAATGAATGAAAAAATATTAAAATGCAACAACAAGAAAGAATTAACATAACTAATGATTGAACAATAAGAATTAAGAACTTTGAGAACAAGGAAAGAATTAAGAAAAGTGCAAAATGCAAAAAGATATAGTGTCTCCCCTCAATTGATTTGTCTTTCCAAAAATAATCAACTGTATGTAACAATTTTGCTGACAATACAAATGTAAGGTTTCCAAAATATAGCTGTTTTTTCTGTTAACAAAGATGGTTGATGAGATGTTTTATTGAATATTTCTTATGTAAAGAATCATTCTGTACCATCTTGAAGTAGCACGGATCCAAAAGTAGGAATGAAACTAAATTCAATCATATTCTTTTCTAAAAAATGTCATCGATCAGAACAGATCGATCTTAGTTGACTTAAATTTTGATCAGGCTAGTAGATTTGCAGGAAACCATAACACATGTCAAGTTGTTTATATTTTATAAGGCCCTTCTGTGGTTTAGGTACAGGCACAATGCACCTGTTCCAAACGTAGCAGCAATAATTATCATTCTTCTTCTTCTTCTCCTCCTCCTTCTTTCATCATCATCTTGTTGTGCAATTGGTTGTCCTTCCGCTGGTGCTGGTGCTGGTGCTAAAGCAGCTGGTTGTTGTTCAGCGGGTTCCAGTTCATGAACTCCTTGTTGTACCTCAGCTGGTGGTTCAGTTGGTGGCGGAGGTGCTGCTGCTGAAGCAACCCCTGGACAACCTATTCTCAACAACAATTGATTTCTTCTGTTTCTGTAACGTTTTAGTTGGCGTTTTTCATATTTCAAATTATGGTACGCGTTTCGTAGGCTCTCATCTAAAAATTCATTCTCGTCTTTATTGGCTGCTTGCACCACAAATGGCAGCATGGACGTTTTGCTGAAAGGACTACTTAATGAGATCGATTTGATTTCCTCTTCTTTTTCCTGGATTAAGCTCTCGTCGCTTTCCATGATGCTTCTCCAATACGCAATTTGACGAATAGTTTTATTGATGTTCTTTTGATTCAAGTTCCATTCAATCCTTAACGTATTGGGCGTTCCTGCAGGTAGCTCTACAGCCTGATTGGTTGAGGGAAGAAAAATCTCATCGTCACTACCCATCGTTATACCAGAAGCAGTCCATAATCGTGGCCCAAGTCGTCTTTCGCAAGTTATGCACCGTCCCGGAAACCAATTGCATCTATCCATTTTTCACATAAGAATCGCTTTTATGCTCACTTTCTGTTGAAACTCTCAGAAATAACGCACTCCGCTTTCACTCTTACCTATCACTGGACTAGCAATATGACTTCTCTGCACAACTCTTTGCATGGCACTGCAGGACACACGCTGAGTCAAACGAAATACACAACATTCGTTCGTTTCTGAGAACTCCTCCTCAGTGCCATACGTAATTCATTTGTTACGTTTTGAATACAACAATTCATGTTGTAAAATTAGGAATATTGTCTTATTTAAAGACAGCATCAGTGTTCGAAATATAGTCACCGTCCAACATTAATTTATAGACTTTGTCAAAGCTCAAAGTTCCACATAACACATCACAATTAATAAGGAAACCAAAGCGGTAAAAGCTGTGATAAACGAATAAAACTTTTAAAAAAAGTCACGTAAGACCATTTTTGTCATTAGACGTTAACAACTGTGCAACGTTCCACCGTTAGCTTAATTTTTCATGGTCCAGAAACACCGTTTTCTTAATTAATGTGCGACAACTATATTTAAGGAAATTCACATTTAAAAATATACTTGAAAACTGATTCCATTAATTAGAATAATCATTCTCTTCTGCCTTCATATGAGTCAGGGACACTGAAATACACTTACATTATTTATTATACCATGGATGAGAATGTTTATCAATCAACGTACTTAACATGTATAGTTTTGGGCACAGTTCCACCGAACAATCCACTATGAAGATCCTTCTGAATGCAAGAATTATAAATCCATGTAAGCCATACATACTGCATGGCTTCGGTTTCCTCATCCAATAATTGTCATGAATATAAAGTTCCCATGAACATTATAATAGTAACACAAAATATCTTTCTTTTTCCTGTTGATTTAAACGTTTCAACTGCTTGATGTTATGAGGTTTTCTATCTTCGACTTTGTCTTCTTGTGCACCTCGATACAGTGTGGAACAAGTCACGATGAGCTCCTGCACGTGATAAACGTGACCATCCACTTTGTAGTCCTCCAAGCAGCAACTAATAGGATGCACGCAAACTATAGTGCGTACACAAGTACTTCAAACTGACTGGAATTTCCACACATGTGGCTTAGCATCCAGGGCATTCAACCAACCACAAACAGACCCTTTGTCATCAGTTGATACTCGGCCATAGAGCTCTCTATCCTTCTCGACCAGCTGAAACGGTTCAGTATCCCATCCATCTTCCTTTGAAAGCTGGTTGTACATCCAAGTGACCATATATGCAAACGGTCTTCTTATTAGGGTCCTTTCCTAAACAGAACTGGAGGCAAATTTATCGTGTTTCCATCAGGAAGTGTCTGTACTCCTACATCACATAATTTAGTTTCAGCTGAATTCAACCGATTCTCCATTGACTGAATAATGTTCGTGATATCTGGTCTTGTTTCTGACCATGCTCACACGGACGTTATTTCTACAGCATCCCACAATAGCTTTATGTATTTTATTTGCATCAATATGCTTGAAAATTCTTAGAATACTTTGTACCTTGTGATGATTTCCTGCGCGTGCATTCATGAATCACTTCAGATACCTCCATTCCCCATCTCCTCTAAAAGCAGCGCATATCGGTTAACGCCTCCAATGTGATAAAATATAAGGTTCCTGCAATTGAATATAATCTTACTCATTTCAGGAGAGGACACAGTAGATTCTACAACCACTGTGGCTTTCAATTTATTCCCCCGCTCTATGTTCCAAGACATTGTGTAGAACGCAGTTCATTACATCTCAGCCTTCGTTGCCTAATTTCCGTAGACTGTTAAGTAAGACTTATTGCAGGACTGGGTTAGTCTGTGGTTGTCACAAACTTCTTTACGAGGACGGTTTAGGACATCCTTTGCCACCCTTTTCTCGTCCACCCGTGACGTAAAGTTTCAGACAACAATAGCTCATTGCGACTGATTAAAAACCAACAATAAAGGAGCATTGGTGGAACTGTTAGTACTAAGTACGGAATATTTATTCATAACTAGTCTTCAGATCTTTGGCAACGAAATCCTTTTCCTTCTTCACGTATACACATTCAACAGTCACGGGTCTTCTCTCTAAGAAATGCAGGAACAAAGCTTATGAACTCGCCAAAAATATAAAAAAGCATAAACTCATATATAAAAACAGAAACATATCCTTCGGAAGCAGTGATGTCTAGCTCAACTTCATATCATTGGCTTCTGGAAATTGACTTCCGTATCAAAAAATGTTTCATGTATAAAAGAACAAAATCTTAGGAGACTGTACAATTAAAATGATTGCTTGATGAAATTCTGACTTCAAATACTTATCCATCTTCTCTACAGTTTCAGTGCGACCAATGAAGGAAGTCCTTCAAATTCTACTCTTCCACGATTTCTGTATTCAATATTGAAATGATCCAGTGGCTCGTAGTATCAGAAACAGGTTTTATAATACAATGTACTTATATATTGTGCACGATAAAACATCACATAAAAAAGAACATGTCACTGAAAATACAAAATTTACTTGTTAATTATGTTCCAGTGACTTTTTTTTTTATTACATATCAAAATGCTTCAAGTTCCCACAAAAACAACATTTCAAATCACCCATTTGATTCTCGGTGATATCTACTCGAATGCTTTCTTGTTCAGTCTTGCCACAGAGGTCATGTTTCTTGACAATTTAAGGAAGAATTGGATTGCTTTTAGTGACATTTCCATCTCAAACAATGCAATATGATATTTTTTTTTTTTTTTTCAAAAATTAAATCCAAAGTTAATTTTCTTATTTGGACTTATCATAATCTGGTGCAGGGTCACACACATACTTCCTATCTTCAAATTCGGTCCCAGTGTATATCAGAAGCAAACGAACGCTCTGCACAAAACCGCAGATATTCCAATATACAAGAACAGGAGCGATGGCGGGGAAACAACTTGATGACGTTCATGCTAACAGAGTAGACTTGTACAATTTCTTCAAATTTAGTTCGTTTCACATGTCTTCATTGGAATTCTCTTCAGATAGAGCTTCTAAACATCCTTCTTCGGATAAGAGAATGTTGAAAGATGACGCCAGATACCCGTTTGATTTCTTTTGAACCATTTTTGATTTACATATATTTTGTTCCTACGTTGAAAAATTTCTTACTTGTTGACATAATTTTTCTCTCTTTGATTGTACAATTGTCGTGTTCATAACTACATAGAACACGACAATTAAATTGCTTTGTTTTTTTTTTTTCAAAATAACTGGAATTATACTTCCATTGTTAAATAATATTGTTAGAACTCAAATTGAATACATGTATGATTATTAGGTAAAATCTTCTGTGATGTTTAACATATCCGCACCCAAATTTGCAAATCCGCCATCTTCCAATTTTCTCCGATTAGTTTTTAATTTCCTTAGTAGCAGTTCGAGGAATTTGTTATCGGTGCCTTTTGATGCGGATTTCTCGTTGACAAAAAAAAAAAAAAAAAAAAAAAAAGATCCTATCCTTGCCCAATGTCCTCACCAGAAATTTCCTGCTATTCCAGACAAACCACAATTTTCCGTTTTCACATGTTACTTTCCCACACCGATATTTTTCAACATGTTCTTTCGTCCTAAAATTTTTTTTTAGGATAGTTGGTTCAAAGAAAGATGCTTTTCTTACAATTTTATTTTATTTAAAAAAAAAAAATACTCATGATCAATGAAGAAATTTTGGTAATAATATGTTAAATAGTTTCTAGATTCGTAAAGGATTTGAAACAACGTAACTGATGCCTTTTATCTATAATATTTTTGTCACCTAAAGTTGTTGCTGTTGTATAATTATTGAAAGGAAACAATTTGGCGGACTTTCCAGTCGAAATTTCGTAATAAATAAACAGTCTCTTGGTTTATTTGTTACGAAGTTTCAACTGGAAAGTCCGCCATTTCTTCCCTTTCAGAAATTTGCTAACTTTGGGTGACAAAAATTGCAGATACGAGGTATTCAAATGGTTAACCCTCGATATGCGATTCTAAAAATAAAAGAGGACAAAAACGGGATAACATTAAATGGCTTGATTCAACTATTCGTATACGCAGATGATGTAGATTTAATAGGGGAAGATATGTAGGCGCTACAAAGTAACACCGATGTCTTAGTAGAAGCGTGCGATGAGATAGGTCTACAGATAAACATAGAGAAAACAAAATACATAATAACAAGCCGAAGCACAGGGAATAACGGAAATAGGTACATAATTAAGAATCAGAACATAGAGAAAATAAACAAATTTTAATACTTAGGAGCATATGCTACAAGCTAGAACGAGGTCACGGAAGAAATGAAGAATCGCTTAGCATCGGGCAACTTGTTTCTATCCAGTTCAGAAACTTCTAACCTCGCGATTAGTATCAAGAAAGTTGGAGTACGACGTTAGCAGATGACCATAAATTGCGTATGTTTGAAAATAAGGTTTTGAGATAGATATACAGGTCGAGATAACTGGAGAATGGAGGAGACTACATAATGAAGAACTTCACGGCTGTACGATTCACCAGATGTAAGAATAATGAAATCACGACGGCTAAGATGGGCAAAGGTCTGTAGCTCGGATGGGAGGAAAACGATCATATTTGATCGTGGTTGCTAAGCCGGAGAGAAAGAGACCGTCGGGAAGATTGAGACATCGTTGGGATGACCATATTGGAAGGGATCTTCGAGAGGCAGAGGTTCACGGTGAAAACTGGCTTGATGTTACCCAGCATAGAATCCAATGGTGAATGATTCTTACTGCGGCTATGAACTTGCGAGTCCATATACTATTAAACCCCATGGTCACTGACTGATCAAAATTCCCAGACCTACTGCAGCTAGAAACACGAAATTTGGTATGAAGGTGTATGATGAAGAGTGGGAAAAGGAAAAAATGCAACATTTTGAGAAAGGCACCATTTTGGATCAAAAATGGCCGCCAAACCCATTGTTGTATAGAATACACAGCCTAAACGGCTGCGGACAAAAATTAAATTTGGTATGAAGGTACAATATCACTAATAGGTTACGAAAATATTACCTAATGTTGAAGTCACCATCTTGAATCCAAAATGACGGAAGTTAGAAATCCATTTCCCACACCGTTTGAGCTAGATACACGAAATTTAGCATAAAGATGTATTATCATTAATAGTTTATAAAAAATAATAAAAAAGTTTAAAAAGTTGCCATCTTGGATCCAAAATGGCCGACAAACTCATTGTTGAATAGAATACACAGTCTAAACAGTTGCAGCTAGAAACATCAAATTTGGTATGAAGGTACAACATCACTAGCATGTTACTAAAATATAACACAATGTATACAAAGACGCCATCTTTGATCCAAAATGACGGACCTAAAAATGCATTTTCCACACCGTTTGAGCTAGAGATTCGAAATTTTGCATAAAGGTGCATTAGGACGGATAGTTTAGGGAAATATTAGGGCTACAACATTTTGGAAACGCCTCCATCTTGGATTTAAAATGGCCTCCCAAAAAATATTTTCCACACCGTTTGAGCTAGATAAATGAAATTTTACACAAAGGTGTACCATCAGAAGTAGGTCACGACAATATAAGAAAACGTTCTTAATGTCGTCAACTTGGATCCAAAATGGCCGCCCCAAAACCCAATTTCCAAACCATTGAAGCTAGAGAAACAAAATTTTGTATGAAGGTTTATGACCAAGAGTAGCTTACAATACATATAGCAAACCCCTCCTTTGGGGGCGCAGCCCCCCGTGGAAGGGTGCAAATGGACACCATGGCGGTGTAGTCCTGCAGGGATATTTTGGTTAAGATAAAGTGGGCGCAGCGCCCACAGCGAAGCAAAGCGAGTCCACATAATATATAGCCCCATGGTCACTCACTGACTGACTCTCACTCACTGACTGAACGTCAATATTCCCAGGCCAACCTACTAGAGCTAGAAACACCAAATCTTGTAAGATATATACATTTTAATATCTCTTCTTCTAATGGTCATATCAAGGTGAACTAAACGTTATCTTACTCTGGAATTCATCCTAAATAAGAAAGTCCAATCAGAATAGCAGAAATCTATGACGTCAGAGAGTGAAAGTTCCCATCTTGAAAAATATATTAATTTAAATATCACGACATCTAATGGTCGTATTAACATGGAATAAACGGTGTAATGTTGAGCTGGTCATTGTGCGCGTGCATGACCAAAGTAGCCTCCTGAACACACAATAGAAAATACCATCATAGTAGTTAAATTATATTGAATACCTCGTGATGTAATTGAGGTATCGACATGGAATAAACAATGATTCGCTTTTTTTTTTTTTTTTGCGCGCAGCCCCTTTCCGTCAAAATACCATTTAAGCGCTCGACAAAATAGACGTAATATTTGTTTGAAATTAAATTTAAGTTGAATTCATTAAAATCGAGTCTAGCAGCGAAAAGAAATGGTTGCAACCTTCTTACTAATTACTCTAGCGACTTGTAACTTTGCATATAAACCTATATTTGTGTTCTAAAGCTAAGGAAGTCATTTTCGGTGCTCCAACTCATAACAAAATGCAAACCCAAAGGCTGGTTTTATTCGAAAATAAAACTTTTATTCAAAATAAAACGCAGCACTAGTTTATATACCCCCCATCCTCGTGAAGAAAGCTCCCGCTAGTATGGTAAACCCCATCATAGAAATGAATTCGTTCTTCTTGAAACGTTCGACACCTGGTCGGGAACTTTCTTCACGAGGGGGGAAGGGGTACATAAATAGGTGCTGCATTTACACCAGTGAATGAATGAGGGTGAAACTTCGAGAAGTAACTGAGGTATCAACGTAAATTTTGTATATCTTGACACTCTTGTTTATCTTTTTTACATCTTACCAGAGGTTGAAAACAAATCGCCATCGTCAGGAGTTTATTTTCAAAACGGCGCATGTTCATTGCGGCAATTTTTTCAGTAGGGATAAAATATGCATTTCTCTGTAAGAGTGAGCACAGATCATTTACACAAGTATAGTGCTTGTCCTCCCAGAAAAAATGCATTTTTTACGCCTACTGAAAAAAAAAATCCCCCAATAGTCATGCGCCGCTTTGAAAATAAGTTCCTATAATGATGCGCGCTGTTCTGGAAGGGCAAAAAACATATTAGAGATAACACAGTTTGATTTCCACCGTTTCGCCAAATTGGCTCTAGTCCAAACGTACTACAGTTTGCTCCATTTTACATAACTGTGTCCATTTCCAAATTCTGTAGCTGAGAGCTAGAACCCCGTAAGCCCAATTTTGGCCAAAAGGTGATAGTTGTAGTTTTGTACGGCATTCGCGAAGTTTCAAGTAATGGTTGCTCGATTCTTGTTCTAGATATGCTAATATTGTAAATAAGTAAGTCTATTATCTGGTTTGTACATTTAGTTTCTATGTGAAAGGAAGTAGTTTTTTTTTTATCTCGAAAACTAGGATTTCTGGATTACTAGCTTCTAGCTCTCAGCTACAGAATTAAACGTACTTTCATTGAATTATTGGATTCTAGTATTTTTGTTTTTTTTTGTTTCTTAAAACATCTGCCATCCTTTTCCGTGATGTCTTCTAATTCCCTAACCTCACAGGAGCTATCTTTATAGTCCAAACTGACGTGGCAATAGGAGGAAGATTTTTACATTCAAAGGAAAAAATTTAGATGTCGCTGACTAATCGAAAGATATGATAACGTTATTAAATATCGTATTCGTTACTTCAGTTATCAGTTGATTGTTTGAGGTCGTAGATGGCAGCTGTTCTATTAAGTGTTTTATTTCAAAGAAGATACTTTTTTTATAGAGGTAAGGTATTCCTTACTTGACATTACTTATCTCAATCGAGTATTCCAAGGTTACTATTCGGTCTGAAATCTTCAAATTCAACATAGTTATTGCAAATTTTATTAGGATTTTGAAACGTTTCCCTAAAGTTATATATAAAAAAAATATTTGTTTCAAAACTCTGTAGTCACAACTATCGACATTGTAGTAAAAGTCCTCAATATTTGTGGTCTGTCATTGGGATCGTTTTACAACTAAATGTTCTTAAATTTCAATAACTAAGGAATTCAAGAAAAATCAGTGAGTACATATTAGTCAGAAGATTCTATAATAAACCATATCGCCTTATTTTGTGTGTCTACAAATTGCTCTACTTATTGTGAGTCATATCTAAGGACTTAAATGACTATAAATATGTCTACACTTATGGGTGTTAGACTATTGATGGCCAATATCAGGATAACTGATTAACCGTTATTAATTTCCGGAAGCACATAACTCACATGAGCGATATCTGGAAATTCTCATGATATTCCAACAATTTAGTATCCAAGGGGGATTGTCAGCTTATCCAGATGATGGGTATACGGATAATTCGGAAATTTAATATCCGTATCACGAAGAACGCTAGTTCCTCGAGTGACACTAAGAAAGGAGACTGTTAGCGGCACTCACAGATATACAGGAAATTTCGGATCTAGCGAACTATCAGCCCGATTTTGATTCTTGAACTTGCATTTCAAAGCTCTTTGCCATACTAAGACACAGAAAAAATGGGTTCGGAACCCTAGGGCGGTTCGGAAAACAATTCTGACTCTCACATTTCTGGTGATGGCACTGACGCCAGACAATATAGGCAGCCAAAACATCCGGAATCGTAATCTACGCTTCAATACCTTTCAAACGGTGTATCACACGTCAAAATCAGTGAAGGGATTCAAAAGTTATAACTTTTTTAGCCCAATGACAGAATTGTCACAACTGATACAAAAGGGACTCTGTCATTCTGTTTATCTTTTCGCTTTAGCAAAACAATGGTTGGTACCAGTGGATTTTGGGGGTCAATTGCGGACCTCGTACAGGCAAATTGATGTTATTTTTTAATAGGAGTTACTGATTTCGAGATTCAGATCCTACCATGGTCCAAAATCGACATTTTGTATACACTTTTTTAATATGCAGCCTTACAAAATAGGTGATATCAGTACAAGAATATCTTAGGGGTAAAGGGAAGAGTGACGCAAGAATTCTACTCACAAAAGAAGTGATATCCATTTTGAGAGTGACTTTCTTTGTGTCACTATGGGGGAAGGGAGGATACTAAGTCTCTTAATTTTATTAATTTTTATTACAAAGGAAGCAATTTCGCCATAGTGACACAAATAAAGTCACTCGCAAAATGGATATCACTTCTTTTGTGAGTAGAATTCTTGCGCCATTCTTCCCTTTACCCTGAAGGGGTTCTTGAACTGATTACTTATACCAAAGATATAAAAAATATTGTACACTTCGCATAAAAAAAAAACTGCGACAGCCAACGCCGTGCAGCTAGGCACCTTTTTATCCCATAATCGTGTCTGGTAAACAGACCCCCCTCTTTCTCTTTCCTTCGTCTCGCCCATACTAAAATCAGCAAATATCAAGAGCACGTTTTTGTTTTTCAAAATAGACATGTATTAGTATCTATAAAATGAAAGAATAAAAGCGAGACGAATCAATATACATAAGTTGATGCAGGGAGAAATTTAAACACACAGTGAAACATTGAAACCGATGGATGTCTGATAGACAGAGGAATCAGAGAGAGAGACAGAGAGAGAGAGAGAGAGAGAGAGAGAGAGAGAGAGAGAAGAAGAAGAAGAAGAAGTAAAGATAAAAGTATGGAATTTGAACATAGTAAAAAGGTTAAGTTCAGTTCCCACACAATAGAGTTAGCTTCTCACAAATCTAACAGCAAGATAGAAGTGACTTTTAGACTTTATATTTGTTCATCGCTCTTTGAATATATAAAGGGTTCTTCAAAACTTCATTAAGTCACTTTCAAAATGGAAACCAAACTTGGTGGTCAGATTAAATACTCATGGTTTAAAGTGAAACTCCAGAGTATTTTGACACATCTAGAATAATGTCAAAAGTGTAATACACATGCTTTGTTTGCGCGTGATTCGTTTGTAAATTCAATAGGGTTTATTAAACATACTTTTTCGGAATACTTTGTAATCATGAATTCCGCCAGGATTTGTTGATTGGTGTGTGTAAAGTCAAAATTGGGAGGGTGGACTAGAGTTTTGCACGGTTTCTATCAAAAACTTCGGGGTAGTCTCCAGAATCGACAGCCCCACAGGGACTGGGGTCTGGCGGAATCACTGATTGTAACAAATCCAGTAGATACCATAGGCCATACCTTCTATTCCAGACTACGAATGCAAAGTGAACATAAAAAGAAAATGAATGAATGATAATTTTTCTGCTTAATTTCTATCAGAAAGAACCAAGATTATAATTCCAAACTGTATCAAAATAAAAACTTACAAATGTTCAAAAGCAAAATTAGCATGTTCCTTATAGGCATAGTAAACTTTACATGTTCCACATTGCAAACGTGAAAAGATGAAACACATGTAATAATATGTTGGCAAATTAGAGCATGAAAACGAATTTCGTACCAAACAAATATAAAAATAATTCTTCTCTTGAAATGGCTAAAAAAAGGGGGGCATTTGCTACTCATGTCTTAAAATTTGTGAGTTCTGGACATGCCACTATATATTCCACCTATTGCGAATATAACGTTCTAATAATTACAACACTAATGAACTAGTGTTTATAACAATTCGCACAGATGGAATAAACACGCCAGAGCTGAAAAGGTTACCGACTGATTCGATGTAGATTTGATGACCCGGAAGATGAAGGAGAGATCTTAATTATTTAATTGCGTTTGAACAGTGTTTATTTCAGGGGTGACCAGGATCGGAGATGTTACCCCGAGAACACGAAAAATACGACGTCAAAATTCCCAGTTAAATAGATTTTCCAGACCCGGTCAATCGGGTTACCGGGTCACTCATGTTTGGGTCAGTCCCTATCACCGGGTCATCGAAAGTGGCCCGGATTTGGCTGTGGAATACGCACAAACAGAAAGATTGTGTGTAAATTAAGAAAAGAAATAAACATGAATAGAGGTAAAAGAAGAGAAAGAAGCAGCGAAGACACGATAACAATACATCAAGAAAGAGAGGAAGAGAAAAAAATCAATGAAAAATATGAAAACTACATTATCATTATGCTAAACAGCACACACACACCTGTTTACTCGGATTCTGACCAGTGATACTTCGTTAAGTTCTCCACAGTCCAGAGATGAATCTTTGTTTGAATACTTCAGTGTATGCGAAAAAGAAACTGATTGCTGGGGAATTGAACTCAGGTTTTCAAATTTGAAGTCCAGCACGATAGCGTTACTCCACAGCGACTTTTTCCATATCGTGCTCAACAAATGCTATAGTGTTTGTTTCTACGAATAATAACATGAAAATGGATACTTCATATCAATGCCGTGTTCTTAACTGTCCCCCTTAGACTTAATTTGGACTTTTAAAACCAACATTCGTAAATCGTCTTTGTCTCTATAATGACTCCTGCTCCATTCCACAGTCGGAAATATTATCCGTTTTGTATGAGAAGTGATTAGATTCTTCACGACCGCTTTGTAAAAAAAAGGGGGTCGAACAGGATTCGAACCTATGCTGGTTTGCTTTAATACTTCAAACTCCGGCACTTTTCCTCTACTCCATTTTGCCAACGAAAAACAGCACTCATGAATTATGAAGTTCAAATGCGAGGAAAATGTAACATTGAGTATATGTGATATATTTTGTCTACGTATTCTTTAGTAAGTCAACACATGTGTATGCATGTCCTGTTTGTCGTGTCGAATTATGAAATGAATATATTATGTGAGTTTTAAGAACAAATTCAGTTTAGGGTAAGTATTATGACATTAAGTTACGATCATTTATTGTCTCTTATTTTAACGTAAGCCAGCCTGAACGAAGCTAACATCATAAAAATATCATTAGCAAATGGAGAAGTTAAAACTGCAATTAAAAGTTCTAATACACTTCGTGTAATATGACAAGTTGAACGTAACACAAATTAAAACTTTTGACAGTTTTTATTTAAGTATCAAAAGTCGTCACTTGCAGGCGATTCGAACCAACAACCATAAGGTTTCCTACTTCAGCAACTGCCTCAGGATTGAATTTGATTCGGCATCATATGTCTATATTACTCGAAAGTGTAGGTTTTTGTAAATTTCCGAACGGAATAGCTTACTGACTGAAGTCGCTTAGCATCAAAATTATCTCCACATTTTCAACTTCTGTGGAATAAGAAAAGAATAATGTTAGCGGTGTAGAACTTCGCTACCCTCGTCGCCCTCATGGCCGAAGTCTTTCAGGCCCTTGGTTATTTTACACTCAGTCAATTATAATCATAGCGCACTCTTTAGCAGCTCTTAGAAAGTTTAAATTCAGAAATTGAACTATGTGGTAACCTTGCAACAACATGAGTGACCACTGCGCGGGTTTTAATACAATGAGTGTATTAGTGCAGTTTTCGACTACTAATCTTTGTGAAGAAAATAATGTTTGTATATCTAGTCGTGATGTAGCAAAAATATGTGAATAAAAGTAATTAGAACTTTTCTCTTGTTTTTATTGTTCCTAAAATAAATTATAATACAGCGATGTTGCTATGTCTGTAATAATTAACGATGAAGTTTTGCTTATTCCCACTTACGTTAAATACGGGTTTCGAAACTTTTAACAAATTATATAACATGGTTTCATATGTATAGAATCTAACAAAGTAGTAGTCAATAGAAGATTAACTCATAAATGCACGAAACACAGTAACTGAAACAAAAATCAGTATTATATAACTTTTACTTTGCTTTTATTTCCGTAAGAGTTGAGCTTAAAGGCTGTCTGCCTGATGTCTTCGTGACCGTGCGGGCTGCGTCCCGTTATTTTTTCCCTTTTCGTGCATAAAGCTGGCGACGCGAGTTCGAATCCCGAAGCTTGCTCTTCTTTTCTCACAAAGCTCCGTCATCTATGTTCGTATTGCTTGGACGTAATAGTTTGGTTCCTGTCATTATGCAAAGAAATCTGACAACGGTTACTATTCCTTAAATAAGGGTTAACCATTTCAAGGTTTAGTCTAATAATATCGACAGGTTTATTAGTCATATCAAAATGTTTAGAAAGGAGAAGTTTAATGGAGGCCATATTCGCGGACGTCAAACGTGAGGTCAGTGACTCTCTATCTGCTTTACTGTAATTTAATCACTTGCACGAATCCTTAAAATGCAGAAGGCTAACCAAATGAAAAGCGTCTGCCAATTTTAAACACCAAATTAGAAACAGCTAGATAAATCGAGATCACTGAAAACAAATTTGAAGTCAGTTTCTCTGTACTTATCTTCGTTTAGGCGCTAGCCTCCATTAGAGATGGAGGAATCAAAATTAAGAGGTCCAATATTTTAAGGTAGCTAACAGACAGAACATAGCAAATGGACAGGAGAGATTAAAGGAGCTTTCTTGTTCTTGCTCGATCTAAATCCACATTATTTTCACCTAACGAGTATCACTGGTTTCTTGATTTTGGTAAATTATACTGTTTTAGAATTGCATTTCTTTAAGTAAACTTATATCAGGCCACATTGCATGCACAAAGTATCACTTTCTGATAGTATATTAATGGTTCCAAAATTTCGAGCTGCATTCTAAGGTAAGTTGGAGTTTTACAAATGAGGTTGGTGTATATTATTCCCCCAAATGCATCTAATCAAGTGAATAAAGTATTTTACGATTTTGAAAGAAAATTATATTGGCGTAGGTCAGGGTTTCTCAACGTGAAGGTCGCGATCCCCAGAGGGGTCATGACTTGTGTGTAAGGGAATCGCAAGAGAAGGTGAAAAAATTAATTTAGCTAGGGGTTGTAGGTTAAAACTAATAAATTTCGAAGACGATATTTTATTTTGCTTATTGTTTTTATAATTGGGGTCTACTAAAATAATGTAATTTGTTGAATAGTTCTGAATAATGTAATTATGATGTGTATTATCAAATACAGCATATCAACGGTCATGTTTTGAAATGTCATGTTTTTAGTTGCAGGATGAAAAAGGTTGAGAAACGCTGGCGTAGGTGGAAAGCGAAATTATGATTCTCAGTGTGGAAAGTGCACATAGCTAATCACGCTAATAACCACGCCAGCAATCTGTTGTTATCCAACTTTCAGCTTACTCTTATTGCTTGTTTGCTTACACACTCATTTCGCGTACTTGTGGTTTCCCTCTTTTTCTGAATATGATTGTATTCAGATATTGTATCGATGAGGATGAGGACTCTCCCGGAGGGAAAAGTTGGTCTACTGCTCCAACGCTGACTAGACATGTTGGGAGAGGAGAGCCGAAGCTCACAACTGTGATCGCCAGTGTCTTTTATTCACAAAACTCCCCAATTGTATCTTATTACGATTGATTCAAACATTTCCATAGTTAAAATTAACACAAAAAATTAACATCTATTTACAAAGTAGTTCTGTAAACATTTCATGTAACTGGCAGAGGAGGTTGAAAATTAGGAATAAAAATGTCGTGTGTGTATTGTGAAGTGTATGTTTTCGCCTCCTAATATTATAACCACAGCACGGGATTTTCGAAACAACGAATATTTCAATATAGGTACTGACTCCTACATTCAACGTCCAAGAAGATGATATAGTCACGAAAAAAAAGTATTACGGGAACAAGTATCGTTTTCTTTTTCTTTTTCAAACAAAAAAGCTCATTGATAGACACTCATAGCTTGAACCTGTCTCTTGCAGTCCCTTAAACATATCACGGCTTAAGCATAGGTGAGTGTCTGGCCCATAAATATAAGGTAAATGCACAAAACAAAAAAGACACTAAATATTATGTTCCCGAAATACTTTTTTTGAGTTTCTTTACGCCGAGGGAAATTGTTCCTTACATATGTGAGGGACTTTCGACCCCACAGCACATGTTTGACCATTAAATTAGAGTTAAGTAACTGAATAAATACTCCCATACACTGAAGTATTCAAACAAAGATTCATCTCTGGACTTTGGAGAACTTAACGAAGTATCACTGGTCAGAATCCGAGTAAACAGGTGTGTGTGCTGTTTAGCATAATGATAATGTAGTTTTGGAACATGCTAATTCCAAAACTATAAGGAACATGCCTATAAGGAACATGCTAATTTTGCTTTTGAACATTTGTAAGTTTTCATTTTGATACAGTTTGGAATTATAATCTTGGTTCTTTCTGATAGAAATTAAGCAGAAAAATTATCATTCATTCATTTTCTTTTTATGTTCACTTTGCATTCGTAGTCTGGAATTTAAAGTATGGCCTATGGTATCTACTGGGTTTGTTACAATCAGTGATTCCGCCAGACCCCGGTCCCTGCGGGGCTGTCGATTCTGGAGACTACCCCGAAGTTTTTGATAGAAACCGTGCAAAACTCTAGTCCACCCTCCCAATTTTGACTTTACACACCCCAATCAACAAATCCTGGCGGAATTCATGATTACAAAGTATTCCGAACCAGTATATTTAATAAGCTTCACCGAATTTACAACCGAACCCCCCGCAAAAAAAGCATGTGTGTTACACTTTTGACATTATCCTAAATGTGTCTGAAAACTCTGGAGTTTCACTGGAAAATCATGAGTATTTAATCTGACCACCAAGTTTGGTTTCCATTTTGAAAGTGACTTAATGAATTTTTGAAGAACCCTTTATAAATCCAAAGAGCGATGAACAAATATAAAGTCCAAAAGTCACTTCTATCTTGGTGTTCGATTTGTGGGAAGCGAACTCTATTGTGTGGGAACTGAACTTAACCTTTTTACTATGTTCAAATTCCATATTTTTATCTTTACTTCTTCTTCTTCTTCTTCTTCTTCTCTCTCTCTCTCTCTCTCTCTCTCTCTCTCTCTCTCTCTCATATCCCTGCCTCTGTCTAACAGACGACCATCGGTTTCAACGTTTCACTGTGTGTTTCAATTTCTCCCTGCATTAACTTATGTATATTGATTCGTCTCGCTTTTATTCTTTTATTTTATCGATACTAATATATGTCTATTTTGAAAAACAAAACCGTGCCCTTGATGTTTGCTGATTTTAGTATGGGCGAGACAAAGGAAAGAGAAAGAGGGGGTCTGTTTACCAGACACGATTATGGGATAAGAAGGTGCCATTTGGGTTGCCTAGCTGCACGGCGTTCGCTGTCGCAGTTTTTTTATGCGAAGTGTACCATCACGAGTAGGTTGCAATAAATAAGGCAAACTTCCCCTACGGGGGCGCAGACTCCCCCGGGAGAGGCAGATCGGCTCCATGGAGGCGCATTCCGTTAGGGAGTCTGGGTACGATAAAGGTGTCGTAGCACCCAAAACCGTCGGGGCTCTGGGGGCAGCGCCCGAAGCGAAGCAATGCGAGATTTAATGTTAGATTCCTTCAGAAGTTACCTATGTATATGGTAATTTCATATTTGAGAGTTTAAATAAAATAATGCTTTTATCTTATTTAATACTTTCGGAGGGAGTATTTGGCACATCCCCGTTCGGATTTTTGTTCTTTCCGGGGATATAAGACTATTTTCATATGACCTTATTGCTATCGTTAAGATTTTTTCGACTTCCTATTTCTTGTACTATGGGGAGTAACACCCCTGCTCCCGCAGATGGATAGACTGTTCAAACGCAACATTGCAGACTATAATACGGGAAGAATCAATTCTCTGCTTCGCCCCATGTCAAAATCGGGTGGGTCACCGGGTCAGACCGGGCTCGAAGCAAAGACCGTGTCCAAAAGTGACCCGAATGACCCCAGTGACCCGTTCCAGCTCTTGTAGAAAGGCTTTGTTTCAGAATTGAATAATTCGGATACTTTCCCTACTCGGGGATTGGTGTTTATTAAAGGAGGAGCTTTATTTTTTACTTTTTTATGCTTTATATTAGTGATTTACCCTAACTTTAAGCTAAAGGGATTAATTTTCCGTTGCAATTTTGCAATCTACTGGAAGGATTTTCGCTCTGTATAACCCCCGTGGATTCACCACTGCTTTATTCTTTGTACGATTCGCAACTAATAGTCACAAACAGCTACTTTACACTATCAATCAAACACACAAAAACATAGATTGGATTTTACGCTTAGAGAACTCAAAGCCAATTAATTTGCAATTTATATATGTGATCAATAAAGAAACGAGAAAATTTCAAATCACGAGGAATGGACAATATCCCAACTGAGTTAATTAAAGCTGGAGGAATGACACTAGTCAACGAACTACATAAATTAATAAGTGCTAGATGGAAAAAGTATCAGCTTCCAAAGGGATGGAAAACCTCAGGAACAGTTCAGATTTATAAACATGGCGATATATCTGACTGTAATAATTAACACGGAATCACGTTACTCCCAACATATTACAAATTGTTGAGTAATATCCTGATAAGATGCCTAAGACGTAGATGAAATAATTGGAGATCACCAATGTGGACTTAGAAGAAAGTCCACATTAGATAGATAATAGATAAAATGAATTGTATGGGCGGTAACAGCACTATGGTCCACAGTAGAGAAGAAGTAAAAATATAATGGGAGACTACACCAGTTTTGAATTTATCAAGACATTTAGGCAACCTTGATTCGGGTCGAGTACACCAGAGTTGTTCACTGATTTAAGAAAGCATATGATTCTATCAAAAGAAAAGCTACATAATATCCTGGTATATTACAATCTAGAATTCCGAAATAGTTGTTTGGTTAGCGAGGATATGACTCAGCAGCGCCATATATAGAAGACGTATAGTTAATATCAGATAGTTTCTAGATATTTCAGAGTATAGGAACAAAGTATAGGCTTTGCCTCCATTACCCTTCGCATTATAAAATGCTATTCTAAAATTAAAAGAGAACAAATAGGAAATAATTTTGAATGGATTGAATCAACTGTTCGTTAATATGGAACAAAAAAAAGAAGAAAAAAAACAGATGACACCTCACTTTAATGCGAGGGTAAGGAATTCGCTTTTTTTGCTTAGTGCCCGCACCTCCCGCTGAGTTTATGGCTGTAGCAATCCTCCTGTTTTTTCCTACGCAGGGTTGCCCGTCCAGTTCTAATACTTACTAGACACTTCTCAATTCATTAAAGTACAAAAGACTGTCAAATAACTTACAAAGGACACACTACGCGTGGAGCATCGCTCGAAAATGTGCTCGAGTGGTCCATATATTTATTAATAGTGATTTATTTTCTTTCACCTGTAACACTCCATCCTGTAACTATCACATATTCACATTAAAAAAATTAAATATGGGTAGTTGTAGAATGTAGACTCATTATGACATACAACATAGTCTGTCGACATTTTTAATGTTTCATTGTCTGTGTTGGTGTGTTTGGATGAGTGTTTCTATGTATATGTATTTTCTGTGTTTATGTCAATATATTGTTGTGTGTATAACTCACTTTGAATCTATATTTAAGGTTGATTAGAAGAAAAGGTGTATCAGCCTAAACTCCGCCATAATAAATAAGGTGAAATAAATATATCAGATGTACATTCACTAATTTAGTCACAGCCTACCTACCCCCCGTAATCCAGGTGGTAATGTCAGTGACTTCGTATAAAATGAATATACACACAGGTTCGCAACCCACGGCCGGCCATTCTATCTGTTTCCCCCCGTTTTACCAGCCGAATGCCGGGTGGTAACTTAAGGAACCTGCCGCTACCTTCCCCATACTTTCTCCTACCTTATCCTGGCCTGAGTCATAGATGTTTAAAGACGTTAAATAAATTCAAACAAAAAAAAATCAAACCCAGCGAAAGAGTTCATTGAAGGGAATGGTTCCAGTCCACTTTACCAAAAATTATAGGCGCCATCCTTAGGTCACAAGTTTATTCAGGATTTAAATAACCAAATCAACTAGACCCAGATCTCGTGGACTATTGGTTATGTTCGTTGACTTCGGATAAGCACGATGTGGCGGGAAAACTTCGAGCCCTGCTCAAGTTGGCTGTCCTGACAGGCTTTCTGAGGTTTCCGCCAGTTTTAAGAACCGAATGCCGGGATGGTACCTAGAAACTAGGCCCTGACTGTTGCCTTCACTTTTCTTTCACCATACTAATAAAAGAATTACAGGTAACCTCCTATAACCCTAACCCTACAACCCTAAGAAATTCTAAAGGTCAGAAATGATGAAAAGTTTTAATACATTTTTCAACTTCTTTAAGTCAGTTGACAAAACAAGTCAAAAAGAATTTTGACCTTGACCATCAACCTTCTGGGGATGTGTAATTCCGAGAACGGCTTCAAGCGAACTTTATCTCGCTAGTGCAATAAAGAGGACGGAGTGAATGCACTTGCCCCTGCAAGAAGTTGTTTGCCTGCTTGATTCACATCAAGAAATTACAAAAGAATTGAATAATAGTTGTGCTAAGGACTTTGGTAGAACATGCTAAAGATTTCTATGATTATGTGTTAGAATATTACGTTAAACAAAACATCAGTTGGTAAAACATTGGCTTCGTATTCGAAATGGCCTGGGTTCTATCCTAGCGGCCGACCATCCTGACAGGTCTTGCCAGGTTTTTACTATCACACCAGACAAATGGTACCTTCAACTTAGGACTTGGCCGACTCCTTCCCGCATCCTTTCTCCGACTCTTCCCAGCCGGAGCCATAGCTGCCTAAAGGCCATACATCAATTCAATTCGATAAACAAAATAAACCTTTTCCTTCTGAACTATGGTCCAAGTTCTCAGAAACTTCCGTCTTTACTACAAATAACTGCGAGGCGTCTAGTTCTATCTGTTGCTATCTACTTCAGTAGTAATTGCTTATTTCTTGAGCCAGTTTGAAATATTCCTAAATCCTAATCGAAATTTAGCACATTTGTAGGTTTCCCGCTACATATGTAACCAGAGATGTATTTAAGGGATAGGTCCTCCCGTCCTCCGAAATTAAAAGTTTAATGCAGAATTAGTATAATTTTATTAGCTTCTTCGTCACATTGTTTTATTACGTTCCGTATAACTTCCCTGGCTTCACTATGAATAGTTTGTCATTTTTTGCACATTGAAGGCATTATCGAAGAGATAACAAAGCCGCACGGAGTAAAGATGCACTAAAAAAATCACAACAGCACCGGACCAACACTCACGCTACATTGACTGAATCTCTGAGATGACACCGAGGTGACAATTTTCATACGTCTGGCAATCCTGAAATTTCGGCTTGGGTCGGGAAAAGAGAAGAACATTTTTGAGTACTGCAGTCGTCTGAAAGGAAAAGGAAACACACTCCTTGTACCCCACTTCGTCACCCCCGCGTACGCAAACAAGTCAGAAGCCGAGTGTACTGTAGATCCACTACAAAATAAAACGAATGGTCTAGTACGAAAAAGACCGTTGTTGGGAAAATCGAGACGACGTTGGGAGAAAAGATATTAGAGGGGATCTAAAAGGTTAGTTGCTCGTGATGAGGATTGACTTTATCATGTAACTTGCGAGGTTTGTTCGTATGGGTGGCATCTCTTGAAACTGTGCCTCTGGTATTAGATCGTTCCATGCAGGTGGAAGTAGTGGATGTAACCTAGTGCAGATACTTTCTACTCTTGCTTCTTAGGGAGTCGAAATACGTGCAGATAATTGACAATCGCATTCTGTTCTTAGTTGTATAATGTGTTAAAAGAAATTACAAGTAGCGCCACGTGCTTGAAGAAGGAAACTTAATTCCGCGAGTTCGAGCGAATGCGGTACTCGATTGAATGAATATGCACTATGACGTTACATCCGTTGATACTGTTCTGCGCTTCCTGACACACGTCAGTTCAACCAGCGAACAAATCCGTTACCTTACCCTAGTGACAAACTGATTCGTTTTTAATCGCCACGAGAAAAACTAAAACTAAAAAATAAAATAAAATAAAACAAAACCTCTAGGAAGTATCGGCGCTGCGTCGCCAGAAAGTTTGCGACGAAGTTCTGGAACTTTTAAAATATTATATACGTTCTAGTCGAAAATTATGTATTATTATTATTATTATTATTATTATTTACATCCCCAAGTATGTAGATTTTCTTTTAATAACTTACATTTTCTGCTTTTTAAGGGTTTAAGTAACAATTAGAACTATATGTTCTAAAACTTTTCTACTTTTCTTCTCCTACTACTACCACTAAAACTACAACAGGAACTAATAATAATACCAACTTCCATGAAAGCGCTTTGCATGAAATTATCTACTGTTCTTTTGAAAAGTTAGTCAATTAACAAATGTCTAAAAGATTGGATAAGTTTCGACTTTAATCACAAAAGCGATTTTATTGTATTACTTTTTCATTAAAAAGAAAAAAAAAGCCTCTCTTTTATCTTGAAAGCAATTCTCAGCAATAAAAACTATATCTTTTCATTTGAAATTAGATAAACAATATAAAAATGCTTTTTTCTCAATTTATAAGTTATTTAATTTGTTCTTCCGTTTTAATTAGTTTTTTTTCTTCGAACAGGACATTCCGTTAAAATTAAATAAATAGATTTGTTGTCGGAAAATAAGAGAGATGTATTCAATAAATGTATATGGTAACTTAATGCCAACACCGTACCAAAACGTTGCTAACTTATCACCTTTGAAAACGGTAAATATGTGCTATTAAAGGAAGAAATATGTGTGTAGGAATGAATGTGTGATGTGAGTATACTTTGCCTGAAGGAAGGTGTACATGTTGGTATTACCCTTTTATGGGGCAATGCCAACACTAGTGATTGTTTTCTCCTCAGCACACTTCAGTGTTAGTGATATCCTTCAGGTGAAAGGCCAACACCATGAGATTCATTTTGATAATATTGTGACCTTGATTTCTTTACTAGAACTGAAGATACCGATAAGAAAGGTTTGTTTTTAACGTACGCTAAAATTTGGTAGGCCAATCTTAAAAAGTCAGTAGGTAAGTTGTTTCATACTAAACATAGATTAAGAAAACACATATTTTCCCAAAGAAAAATGTATTGAGTGAAAGAACAGGAGAGAAAGCAAAAATTTGGAATTAAAACATTTAAAAATTAAAGGTTCGTATAGCAAGGGAAAAAAAAAGTGTTTGACACTTGCTACAAAATCTGCAATGTCTTCATAGAACCATTTCTTGCTTCGTGGTCGTTTAGAACTGTCATGGATAAGAAACCGCTACCAACACTTGGTGAAAACCCTGAGAATTATTGCAATGAAACATAAAAGTAAGTCTAATAATAATGATCATACAAGCAAAGTGAAAGAGAAGAATCTTCTGGAACAAATGAAAATATTGTATAATGATTAGGATTCAACTTCAAAGGGTCTTTCACATTTTTCTAATGTTGGAAATGTTGAAAATCTCATCAGTTCATTTTTACAACAAACATATTATTTTTTACAACCTAACTTTTTGGCATTATCACATTTGTAATTTTATGGGGAAATGTCAACAGTAGTTTATTATTTTGGAATTGAATTTTAGTTTCTAAGGCCTTTAGGCCTTAGGCTGAATGGATGATGATGGGATGAATTGGTGGAATGAAGAAAGTGGGAGGAAACAGGAAAACCCACGCACACGGTGTTTATCCACCACAAAGCCCACACGGAATGAGTAGGGATCTAACCGACAACCACGACCCCCTAGCGCCAGAGGTGAGCGCTATACCAATTGAACCACCGTGGCCTCTCCTATTTTGGATCCACGACGGCTACATATTTGACAATTTACTCTGCGTATTCCTATGTTTACTTTCGGAATAAAGAAATAATTTTCACTAATATATATATGGTAAGTAACAGTTTTGTTTCTTCACAATCTGAATCAATGTGAAGACTTTGTGGTGCCCATAAGCCGAACCTGAAATATAACGTTTCGGTTTAATTACCAGGGATCAAACCCTTGTTATGGCTATAGTTTACAGACTGCACATACCTCGGCTCGGGATCTCAATATTCAGTCTGAACTTTTCGGGAGATTTAATATAAAAAAAATTCGAAGGATGACGCTGCCTGCCTTCGCGAGAATAACTCTCTCCACTCCTGGATCAGCAGAGAAGCAATCAGTATATTACCACAATGATTAAAGCAAATATTTCCTATGATAGTTTCCAGGCGCCAGCTGATCAGCAATGCAAATGTTTAACTAATGCAATCTCAACAGGTTCATAGCGCTCCCCTTACAATTCTCTGTGTATGCAATCCCGCCAAGCACATATTCGTTTACCTAACGGATTCCCTGATTCAATGCTCCACGAATCAGAGCAGGGTTTCATCAGAATTATTACCAGAGAGATCAAAATAACACTAACTTTCTCGCTGCATATATTAAAATTTCAAGATACCAATTAATATTAGTGAGGGCCTTGGATCAGGTTAGTATTAATCAAAAGCAATGCTTAACAGTAGAATATCACATGTTTATTTTACTTTGAATTTTCACCTCGCAAAGCCTTGAAGTAATATTACGTGTCTATGAAAGAATCTCTAATTTTATCATCTCACCACCCAAATTCCAGTCAATCCGCTCCTCCAACCCAGTGCGACGACAATAGTCACACCAAGTTTAATCGTCTATCCAGATACCGTCAATAGGTGTCTGGCAAGTTTGAGAAACGGCAATAGTTTCTCAAGCAAACTTGAACCAAAGACGACAATAGTCTCTGGGAGCCTAATTGAATTTATCTTTCTCTTCTCTCGCAGGCTGCCTACACCAATTTGGTGGTCGCCCTGGTCACACTACACTCCTGGGCCTACTGAAGTCTTGATGCGCGCAGACTGTGAGCGGGGCATATATTGACAATCAACTCTTCTCATAACAAAACTATCTAAGTTCAAAAAACAATTATGAAAAAAACTCTATTTCCTCTCCGTTGGTATTACAAAGTTCTCCTTCCCCACAGAAAATCTGCAATCGATTCTCTGTGCTAACTTAAATGGGCAGTCGGGGTTTTGTCTATATTCATAAGCAATGCACTTCTCCCAGTCTACAATAGACCGGAATAGTGCCCCTTCCCATTACAAATTACTTTGAGAAAAACAAATATAATTCATTCCAATCATTTCACTGGTTACTTAATGTTAGCAATTTCCATTTGGGCCATTTGGAGAGATTCAAATTTACTCCCACACAGATTTCGACAATAGAAGTCCGCGCAATAAACTTTAAAGGTCACCTGGGTATTGTCTTATTAAGTTGAAATCGCACTTCCCTGACGGCAATAGTCGTGAAAGCGCTCCACCCTTAAGAATCAGATTTCATCAAAATTGGTTTAGTTACCACCCAGTTATATTTCGTTGCAAATAAATTTTTACTCTTAGCATTCTCGAAAAACAAAGTAAATTCAAGTTACACTGTACTTCAACCATTTCCCAAGTTTGAAATATTTTGTCTTAAATTTAGGCAACGTTTAGATACGACCGACATTGAAATACATTTCGGGATTTGATCAAGTGAACTCCCACTCCAAAATCTTATAGTCTACTCTTATGTACAGCTACCTTTGCCTCCAGTCTGCATCGCTGGCCTCTCGCTGGACCATTGCCCGTTGCTGGCAATGATAATTACGCCCTCCTCTGCAGTGTTGCGAGAATGAAAGTTTCGGCCCCCCGCCCCTTGTGATACACGCTTATATAACACGGCCATTTCCTCCCTCCTTCCTACAAGTTCAGATTGGAAAGCATAGACCCGGTGATCCGGTCAAAAACTTGACCATAATGACCCGATTGATCCGGTGACCCGTTTCAGCTCTTGTCTTCTTGACTATTTTTTGTCTTCTCAAAACTCGGAACATTTCATTATTCTCTGACCTTGTTTCTTAAGAGCAAAAAGGTCAACGGAAAAAAAATAAGAATTTGGAACCTTCTTTTTGCCTTATTTTCTGGCGATGATGGAAGACTTTTTCATACTTTCCATAACATCTTAGTATCCCAAGTTAGATTGGACAATGAAAGATGAAAAAGAACATAAAATATAAAGCGAGAAAAGTTGCCCACGAAAAAAACAAAAATGGAGTAGCTTTCTTTCTCTGTTTGACTAGTACACTTTTTCTCTGCAGTTCGTCTTCTTTTTACCATTTTTCTTCTTTACTGATTTTTCTCTACTCTTTTCTATAGGTTGACCCTTTCACAAGTGTCTCTCGAGGGTACAAAAGGATTCTTGGCGCGCAATCGATGATGGTGCACTCCTTTTTCTGCAATTCTTCACTGCTTTCGTCACTAGATGGAGCTGCCAGGGATTTGGAAGGCACATGGAAGACAGAAAGAAAGAAAAATTACAAGAAACAGTTTAAAACTAAACTAGTTACGGTAGTAAACTTCTGTTCTGTTCTGCCAACTTGGAATAGGATAACCCAGGAATATCCCACAAATATTGCGCTTAGGTGCCCAATGCGCGTAGAAAATCACAAAATATTTGGAGTCAAAGATAATTCATAGTATGTTTTTTAGTGAATACTACCAGAATATTATTGGTCAAAATTTCCGTAGTGTTCCTAATATTCTTAGTGTATTCCCAGATAACAAAAATGTCCTCAACATATTGCATAGTGTATTCCTGGAATATAGCAAGGAATATTCTAAGCATATGCTCTTATCAAGGACATTAAGATTTTCCTAGTATGTTCTATGTATGTACCCAGGATATCCTAGAAATATTCCAATATCTTCACTGAGATATTCATAGAATATTCCTAGAATAAACCTGTGGTGTAACGAGCGTCTCACGAGAGTATTAATCCCGGAATTAGGAACTGAAGACGTTGCTAAAGTGTTCCAGTACACCTGTCACAGTTCCAGTTTCTAACTCCAATAATGTGTTATCCGATTTGATTCCAGTGACTTTTCTTCTTTGCTATTATGTTAAGGGAAGAAGGAAAAGGAATAAAATTCCCGTAGAGGTCTTGTTAAAGTGAAGAAGGGGTATGAGTGATATTTGGTATTTTCATACCTGATAATGAAGGAACAAAGTCTAACCCGTATTCGCTCACTCGGCATAACATGTGTGTGAAGCATCTATAAGTTCGAAGCTCATTAAAACTACATATTATACAAATAACATTTGCAACTTAGATTAATATTGAGGAATGTTTTCAAGGGAGAAAAAATAGAGAAAGGTGATCTGCACGGTAATGGAACCAAGGGCACAGGATATCGGGTCAACCATGATCGATATAGGCCGTCATTGGCCCAGTATTGGCCTGATATTCTTTCTGTGCTGCTCGGGTAAGTTCGTAAAATGTCTATAAAAGTACAGGGCAGCAATTATTAATGCTTAATATCATATACAAATATTGTTTCACCTCCTCCCCAAGAAAAAATTCTAGTCGATGAGGTTCGAACAATCCTAAAACTAGGCCATGAAGGCAGTTGAAGAATGATTTCGAAAGAGTATTTAAAGGACACGTTCAAGACGGAGTGTGACACGTCACGGAACGGTTTAACTGAATCACCGAAAGTAACAGGAACAGTGAACGACCTGTAGCTAGGGAATTGTCGGTCTCTCCATATAATCTATGACGAAGTGCTCGGGATAATTTACTTTAGCGAGAAGACCTAGTACTGTATGGGTGGCGAAGGAAGCAGGTTTGAGTCACTTATTCGAAGGAAAGAGTTATTTCTATTTAGACCTTTTAGAAATATTTAGCAGTAAATTTAGAACTAGTGTGACTGTGTTATGTCCATCTAGAGAGAATGAAAGTTTTAATTACTAGAGATATTAAAAGTTTTGACGTAGGGAAACAATAGATTATTCGGGATTTTTCAGGTAGCACTAGTTCTTACAGCTCGTATTACCGGACCTGAACAAATTAACAGTTACTTAATAAAACACGCTTTTATATTAAAAGCTTTGTATTAATAATAAGAATAAAATGCAAGGCGAGTTTTATCAGGTTTTCTCGCCCTCTCGTTTTCAGCGAGGTTAAGATAATTTGAAGCGAAAATCTGATGTGTCAAATAATGATCAGATGTAGCTGAAGGCCTGGCCACGATTGGGCTACATTGTCCGTTGTGAGAACTAGGAACTTTTTTTTGACCATAGCCTTACGAGTTCCTGTCAACGGGATTTTCTTTTGCCCAGGCTGTGCTAGTGATATAATTTCGTGGCAAATAACGTCTTCACACAGAAAGGAAAAGTAACGTCAAAATCTCTATATATGTGTGCGTGACTCTAAAGTGACTATATGTGCGTGAGCATCACGCAAAATATGCTTTACCGAGTGGAATGTTTTCTCGTACATGATCAGACACTGAATCGGACTGGGAAGTTATCATATCACTTTGATTCTAAAATTATTATCTTTTGAGATAATCGACCATGTAATCGTCCATTGAATTCCAATGGCGGTGGTAACAATAAAATGCAAAGAACGCGGCAACCACAGTACAATGTTATTTGACAGGATGACTACCTCCAAGTGGTCAGATTTGGCATGACTATCACTTCATTAACAACGGCTATCTTAGGTAACACACCCCTAACATCCCCAGGGAGAGGTGGGGGTGGGAAGGGGTGACATGTAGAAATAATATAAAACGACCGATATTAGTGTCGAATCGATAGTTTTCGG
This sequence comes from Lepisma saccharinum, assembly GCA_022664845.1. Lineage (NCBI taxonomy): Eukaryota > Metazoa > Arthropoda > Insecta > Zygentoma > Lepismatidae > Lepisma > Lepisma saccharinum. The sequence goes on along the minus strand of JAGDQP010008872.1, from coordinate 14,010 downwards.
GGTCGCTAAAATGAATAGTAACACTCCCGATGCCGAGGTTCAGCCCCCATCAGCATGAGGGGGTGACAATATTTTATTCACTCCGCAACAACGGGCGGGCAAATCAGCTAGATTTTAACACGTTTTTATTAACACGCTTTCTTGTCTGTCTGTTCGGTACAAAATATAACAAAATAACAGAAAATCAACTCGCTTTTTTGTCTGTTTGTTCGGTACAAATTTTGCAATCGATTTTAAACTAACTTTCCGACGAGCTAGAGACCTGAAACTTTAAACATAGCTCAGAACTGGATGACAATAGAATACTAACTTATGACATTTTTAAAAAGCCGCCATCTTGGATTAAAAATGGTCACCAAACCCATTGTTGTATAGAATACACAGCCTAAACGATTAGAGCAATAGAAACGATATTTGGTATAAGGGTACACTATCACTAATAAATTACGAAAATATTACCAAACACTTCCAAAGACGCCATCTTGGATACAAAATGGCGGACACAATAATTTTTTTTCACACCGTTTAAGCTAGAGAAGTGAAATTTGGTATGAAAGTACAAGTAAGTTAAGAAAATATTACAAAATGTTGAAAAAGTCGCCATCTTGGATCCAAAATGGCCACCAAACTAATTGTTGTATAGAATACACAGCCTAAACCGCTGGAACTAGCAAAGTGAAATTTGGTATGAAGGTACATCATCAATAGTAGGTTACGAAAATATTACCAAATGCCATCTTGGACCCAATATGGCGGAGAAAAAAATTAATTTTCTACACCGTTTGAAATAGATACAAAATTTGGAATAAAGGTGTATCATAACAAGTAGTTTAAGAAAGTATTACAACATATTGAAAAAGTCGCCATTATGGATTCAAAATGACCTCCCAAATATCATTTTCGACACCATTCGAACTAGAGAAATGAATTTTTAAATGAAGGTGTACCATCATGAATAAGTTACGATAATATAATAAAATGTTAACAAAGTTGCCATATTTAATCCAAAATGGTTGCCAAAAATATTTTTTAAACCACTGAATCTAGAGCAACGAATTTCGGTATAAAGGTGTAGGACCAATAGTTGGTTAAAAAAAATAATATAAAAAGGATTTTTTAAAAACACGCTTTTAAAGATGGATTAAAAGTAAAAGATAATAAATTGAATTGATCCTATGAATCGGAAAATAAAAGCGTGGGTGCTCTTAGATATTATGATAAGGTAAGCAAGAGCACCCACGCTTTTATTTCATAAGATTGATTCAATTGATTATTTTTTACATTTTAGTCCATCTTTAAGGGCGTGTTTTTTTTTCAAATCCTTTTTATATTATTTTTTACTATTTTGATTGTTCGTCACAACGTGTACTGATGCTAAATTTGGTTTCAAATGAAACATTATTCTTACAGGAACGATATTTAGGCCCTATATTTCTTAACAGAATGTCATTCCTACTCACTTTAAACACTGGGTAGATCGGAGCAACAAGCAGTCAGCTGGTATACGTAACTCAACGACATAAAATCCATAACAAAATTGTTTTATACGTGACTTATCATTACTGAGAAACATTGGAAATTTCTTCCCTTCTTGTCACTGATTCCGCCAGACCCCTGCCCCTGTAGGAGGGTGTCACTCTCCAAGTTCTCGAGTGCACTCCCAACTTTAAACATTTTTACGGTCAAAAGTCGATAGATACCGTGCAAAACTCCTCTTACACCCTCCCAATTTTGGTTTTACACAGCCCGCAAACTGAAAATCCTGGCAGAATCACTGTTTCTTATATATATATATATGGCCGGGAAACCGGGACTGTCGCCCCAAAAGGCTTCTGCCACTAACTGGGAGGAGACCCCTTAATTCCTCTTGCTAAGGCTTAAGGGAACCGACCGGGGTAGACGCCTAATGTCCAATCCATACGTTCACGTCGTGGGGCCTGTTAGTACCCAAGCAATTGCTTGGTGAACGAACATGGATGGGCTGCTCACCAATCCGCATTAGCTGACAGCGTGGTGAGTCAAATGTCAGCACTCCTCCTTTCTTTACACATGATGGCACAAGTAAGGAAACAGCCTCGGAGGACCTCATTGTCCGGAGGACGGAATGCAGCTGGCAACGGCAGCGGTCAGTCCAGCAGGAAGTTAGAGGGTCAAACTGCACGGGTTTGGACTGTAGACTGCCAGGACACCGACACGGCAACTCGAACGGCCCTATACGTGGCGACTCTCAACTGTCAGTCACTTACAGGAGAGGACAAATTAGAAGAATTGCAGAATGAACTCAAGACGATTAAGTGGGACTTCATAGGACTCTCAGAAGTGTGGAGGAAGAATGAAGAACAGTCGGAACTACCGTCGGGGCACACGTTCTACTTTAAAGGAACAGAAAATGGAAAACCGACAGGCGTTGGCTTTATAATTAATAAAGACCTTAAGTCACGGATCACAGAAATTGAAGGAATTTCAGATAGAATCGCACGGGTAGTAATAAAGATAAACAACAGGTACAGTATGGAAATTATACAAGTGTATGCTCCAACAACCTCACATCCGGAGGAGGAAATCGAAGACCTATACGAGGAGATACAGAGGATTTTGGATAGTAGCAAATCCCATTTCAAAATTGTAATGGGAGACTTCAATGCGAAAGTAGGAGCCAAGCAGAGCAGTGACACGAAAGTGGGTAACTTTGGATTTGGCAAAAGAAACAAGAGAGGAGAGAAGTTAGTGGAATTCTCAGATGCCAACAGACTGTTCATTTCCAATACATTTTTCAAGAAGGCGGCCCAGAGGAAGTGGACATGGAAAGGCCCAAATGGGACCAAAAACGAAATAGACTACGTTCTATCGAATAACAGGGCAATTCTGCAAGATCTGTCTGTTCTGAACAGTTTCAAAGTCTCGAGTGATCATAGGATGGTGAGATGTAAGCTGAAACTATATACTAGAGTTGAGAGAAAGAAGTTTATCAGAGGAAAACAGTCAGTTTTAGATCTGGAAAATCTTGGAAAACACAGACAGACATTCGAGATAGAACTAAGCAACAGATTCAGCGTCTTCGAAGAGTTAGAGGATGAAGAAGACATAAACAGCAGCAATAAAATACTGGCTGAGATAATAAGAGAGACAGCCAAGGAAATAGCAGGCACCAGAAAGAAAAAAGAGAGCAAAATCTCAGAAGAAACTAAACTCTTGATGAAGAAAAGAAGGGAAATGAAGGAAGAGGAAAATTACATAAAAAGGATTGAATACATAGAACTAAATAAAACCGCAAGGAAGAAAATAAGAGAGGATGTACGAAGATATAACGAAAATCTTGTTAGAAATACAATCGAGGAGAACAAGAGCCTGAAGAAAACCAAACAGCAGCTCATGATAGGGAAAAAGCAAATAATTGCAGTTAAGAGACCAGACGGGACCGTAACACGAAATAAGGAAGAAATTATAAAAATATTTGAGAATTTCTACAGAGAATTGTACTAATCCGAAGAAGAGCTAGGAAATGAAAACTCGGAAGAAAATGATGTAGATGTCCCAGATGTAATGAAAGAAGGGGATAAAGTACTTCGAGGGATGAAGAATGGAAAGACGCCAGGAGAAGATGGACTCACAGCAGAGATGTTTAAATGGGGAGGGGAAAACATGAAAGAGGAACTTACGAAATCATTCTCAATGTGTCTGAGGAAGAGAGAAATACCCAGAAGTTGGAATAATGCTGTTATAATTTTGTTGTACAAGAAAGGGGACAAAGAACGCGTCGAAAACTACAGACCAATTAGTTTGCTGTCAGTCCTATACAAAATGTTCACCAAAGTTATTTTGAATCGTATTGAACGGGACTTGGATTTTAACCAGGGAAGGGAACAAGCCGGATTTCGTCGTGGATTTAGCACAATGGACCACATACAAGCATTGAATGAAGTTATGGAAAGGACTAATGAATATGAACTTCCACTATGTTTGGGATTCATAGATTTCGAAAAAGCTTTCGATTAGGTCTGCTTGTCAGCAATACTTAAATCACTTGAACATCAAGGCATCGAAAATGCGTACATCAAGCTACTGCGAAACATTTATTCGACAGCCACATCTATCATTAGACTACATCAAGAAAGTGATAAGTTTAAAGTTGGAAAGGGGGTTCGGCAAGGAGATTTAATTTCTCCAAAACTGTTTTGTGCGGTCCTGGAAAGAGTGTTCCGAAATTTAAATTGGGATGAAGTGGGAATTAAAATTAATGGCGAATATCTTCATCACCTACGGTTCGCTGATGATATAGTCCTGTTTGCTTCAAATGCGGAAGAACTACAAACCAGAATGGAAGAACTGAATAATGAGAGTTCGAAAATAGGCCTTAAAATGAATTTAAGTAAAACAAAGGTCATATACAATCAATATTCTGCAAAAAGTGATATAAAGATTAGCGGAGAGACAATAGGCATAGTTGATGAGTATGTTTACCTAGGCCAGCTCAAAACATCGAATGTCAAGTTAACTGATGAAATAAATAGAAGATGCAAAATGGCGTGGAGTTCGTTTGGAAGACTACACTTTATTTTCAAAAGCAGATTACCAATGTTTCTCAAGCGAAAAGTTTATAATCAATGTGTCTTACCTGTAATGATGTAGGGCTGTCAAACTAGGATACTGAATAAACAAACAACTCAAAGATTTAGAGTCCCACAAAGAGCAATGGAGAGATGCATACTAAGAATAACTAGGAGCGACAGGAGGACAAATGAATGGATTCGCACACAAACAAAGGTAGAAGATATAACCAGGACTGCGAAAAGGTTGAAGTGGAGATGGACCGGTCACATAGGTAGACGAAGAGATGGGAGATGAACGATGAATGTACTACATTGGATTCCTAGCGAAAAGAAGCGACCGAGACGACGTCCAAATGCAAGATGGGTAGATGAAATCAAGCGTTTTTCAGGATCTACATGGATAAGGATAGCAGCAGACCGAGATATGTGGAAAGAAAAGGGGGAGGCGTTCATCCAGCAGTGGATAGAAAACGGCTGAATATTATGATATATATATATATATATATATATATATATAATTTTTTCCGAAGTGTTGTTATTATTACGTTTTGATGTTTTAGGTGTTTATAACCAAATTAATGTTAATTCTCAGATGACATTAGCTGTATTCAACCATCTATCATGAAAGACTTCTTATTAGGAGCTCTACGCAATATCTTTTAATTCGTTCCTCTGTTGTTGTTTTTTCGTTTTAAAATACGTTAATTCTATAATATAATAATTTATTTTCAAGTAAGTCAAATGTTCAAATATTACAAACATTAGTTTATCCACAAGACCTGTTGCCTACAGATTACACGTTATTACTGTTCTCCCAGTATCACATATATGATATTTGCATGTCATGAAGTGATCTCTAAACACTCCGGGATAAAACACAAATTATACAATATGACATCATAATTATCATTATACGTAACATCCCCTCCAACGATCATATTTCCTTTCGAATCTATTTAGCATTCATCTTGTATTGCAAAATCAACAACTCTATTTTAAAAACATGATACAATCTATTAAACAAAAAGGATTATTTTTAATTTGTCACTTGACTTTCACATTGAGCCCTTACATTATTTTTAAATACAGTTCTGCAACTCTTTTTCCTTCGTCCTTTCTTTCTGATCTGTCCCTTCTTATGATGAATAATGGAAGAAGAAAAGAACAAGTGTTTCATTCTGAAAGATAGTGGAAAATAAGAACAAAAGAATGAAGAACAAGGATTTTCTTCCCTTCTTTCGGATTCTCTCAAAGAATCCACCCCCTTTTTTTATATAGAAGAAGCAATCATTCTCTCGGGAGACCAGAGAAGAAACGAGAAAAAGAGGCAGTAGGAACGTCAAACTGAATCATGATCGTACCATGGCGAGGGTACAATTCCACAAAGGAATCTTGTTTCACTTTGTAGTATGCGTGTCATAGTTTGGTATTTATCGAAGAAAATGAATTATTGTTATTGTTTCAACTAGATAAATACAGCTAGAGCAAACAGTATTTATACAATGGAGAACTTATCTTTACAGGTACCATCTCGGTACCATACCAGCATGTGCCTGGTGAAACTGAGGAAAACACTGAAAAAGCTCAGTCAGGATGGTCGGCGGTGGGGTTCGAAAACATGTACCTACCCATTACCGATCTAAAGCCCGAGACATTACTTTCTGGACCATGTGGGCTGAGTTCGATCCATGTGGAAAATTATGATCTCCTTTTGATGTAGGTAATTAACTCCCAAATCCTGTTCGTCGAATTTGGAGTTATCCTGTATACGTTTCTAGAATATAACAGCTCTAGGATCATTCACCTTGTTAGTGATTTAATAAGTAGGTCTATGTTTCTTTGTGGTTTCTCGCAAGATGGATCACTAGTACTTTCTGTAGTGGAATATGTATTTGAATCCATGTTTACATCTTATAAATGACATTTATGCGTGTTTATTTCGACTAAATTATCTCTACAACATTCAACAATACACTATAAAAAAAAATGTTGGTTTTACAGTGAAAGCGCGGACACCAGGGTTATAACCGTTAACAGAACGCTTAACGAAAAAATATTTTTACGGTGGAACACCGTTAGTGTGAAGTAGACTGCCAGTAAAACATATCTACAGGGATATAACCGTTACCGCCTGAGACAGTGTGTCGATGTCCTAAGGTGTCACACAACGCACTATTTTGGAACGACCGAAACCATAGCAGTTCTTATTGGACTCTATCTGTCTCGACTTATTACCATTTGCAATGTCTTTCTGGATAGCTCTTTGTGAATATCTGCTAGTGAAATAATGAGCGACTTTCTCAAGATTTCAAGGTTACAGTTATTAACTAGTTACTCCAATGCATTGTTCCCATTAAGAGCTTTCGATTTTTATACATAACACTGGCTTTACCAGATCTCTATAAACCAACGAGGTACTCTGAATATAGCCTGGGAACATAGCTTGATACAATTCCGTAGATAATAGAAAGATCGTCTGTCGATAATATAAAGAGCAAAGGCATCCAGAAATCAAAGCTTGCAAGACTCTCGACAGTACCGGATATCATAAGACTTTTTGGGAAACATAGCATGACAGGAAAATACAAGGAAAGTAAAGTAGAAGCAAAGTACAACTGACATGGAAATAGAAAAAAAAAAATAAACCAATGAAATCTTTTATATATAACTTGAAATACAAGTTACATAAAATATTCATATCATGTGCTAAGGAATCTTGGATCTTAATGTGTCTTTGTCCCAAATAAGAATGTTTTGTGTCACTTATAAAGCGCATGTTTCTATTCAGTCCAGAAATTTCTAATCTCGCTATTAATATCAGAAAGCTGACACCAAAATTATAGAGAGCAATTATTCTGTCGGTAATATTTTACGGTTGCGAAAGTTGGAGAACGATCCTCGCAGTTGAATATAAATTACATGTATTTGAAAATAAGGTTTTGAGAAAGCTATAAGGGTCGAAACGGGACGAAATGACCGGAGAATGGAGGAGACTACATAATGAAGAGCTCCAAAGACTGTATAATTCACCCGACGTTATAAGAATAATGAAATCACGAAGATTAAGATGGGTAGGTCATCGAATGAGGAAAAGCGAAGATTATATTCTATGCTGGTTGCTAAGCCGGAGGGAAAGAGGCCGTTGGGAAGACCAAGACGTCGTTAGGATGACAATATTTGAAGAGATCCTATGGTGAATGTTTGTTACTGGGGCGATGAATTTGCGAGTTCTGTAGGCCATGGAGTTAGTCATATTTCGGGTTTAATTATTATAAAAAATTACATTTTTTTTTCCTATTTCAATGTCATTTATATCCCTTGATTTCTAGGGTCGCTATGTAAAAGTAATTTTTTTTTTTTATTGGTCGAAAAACCGGTCTGCAAATAGGAAATGGGAGTTCAATTCCACGTCATTTGCGGCTTGTACATATTCTATTTTAACATCCTCACACATGCACATAATATGCTTGATTTAAGTAAAATTAACATATAATAATGTAGACCTACTTCGAAGGTCACCTCATTGACGCTATTATTAGATGAATTGGAATGCCACGGAAGAAGAATATATATATATATATTTAAATTCTCCGGTCAAGTGCTGTTTAATGATACATTTATTATGTAGGATGAGTTTGTTCAAATCAAGAAACTTAAAACCGCGCAATCAGGATTCTTTCTCTTGAATTATATTCAATTATTTCTACTCTGCGACTCTAACGATGTCCAACTTTTCTCACACATCATTCCGCGTTGCTTGTCGACCGACCGACTCTGCTTTTGAACTTCTCCCAGAGCGACGAGAAAATTTAATTGGAAGTTTATTCGCATCGAGGTCCTGTAAAAAGTGTGAGAAAAGGGGTTGTGGTAAACAAAAGTGTATGTCGCGCTTTGACGGGTCTAATTCGAACGTAACCACAGTTTTTTTTTTTTTATTATTCAATTTTATGAGTAAAGTTGAACAGAAAATTACACATGTAACTTTGTATGCGTAACTCTATGTGTTAAATTCGCAACTAACTATTACAACTAGTTTGATGAATTTAAAAGCTAATTCCTGATTTTTTTTAATTTCTCTGTTTCGTTGAGATTTATGTAGATAATTACTTATGAACGATTTTAATGTTCTGCTGATGGTGACAAGTTTTTGAAGAAAAGTTTGACATTTTCCATCCTAAATGTTCCTGTGACATATGTTGGACACATTTTGGACGCATTCTTATAATACTAGTCACAGTATAAGTTTACTTTAGAATTGGGCCAGCTTTACCCTCCTCCATGATCGAAATATTCCCGGACTACCCTACACCTCACAAAAATAGCACTTACATGGAAATCAAAGAAAGAAAAATATTTTTTAACTCTTATTGATAAAAGAAAAATGCAGAATTAAAGAAAATAAACAAGAAGGTGCTGCATATTGAACATAGACTTATTATATGTAATTAGTTCCTTACATTATACGAAGAACGAAAATACATATACACATGTTTTTCAATCTCAAGTTAAAATCGAGACTTTAAGTTTCCTTCTTTCCCAGTTATCACAAATTTGAAACGTCCCTTCACCAAGATTTTAGTGAGCTGTGATGAAAATTTATTCCATTCAGTAATTGCAAATTTCTGATCCTCTTTTCGTTTGATCTGATATTTGCTAATTCTGCGATAGAGTGCTTCGAACAGGTGTTCAATAAAGTTTCATTCAAGCGATGGGGAGGCGAATATAGCTGCTTCAGAACACTGTAAAGTCGCTATTTTTTTTTTCACAACGCGGAACGTATGTGTGGGGTCGTTTTCTTGATGAAAGATTGAGTCGTTTCCAAACCCCAATATTTGCACATTCTTCCAAATTATCTACTAGTATAGTGCGATACTGCTAACGATCTAAGGTGGATTCAATAAATACTAAATTATCTATCCGCAAAACCATATATTTAACCCCAAACAAGAGCTCTTTCAAATTTTTGAAAACATGTACGTCGATTGGACGTGTAGGTGGTAATAAACATTGTTGGGTTAAAAGAGTCTTATTCCGAAAGATAGTCTCCTTACATCTAAGAATATTTAAAAATTCCATACGTCTCTGTTGATTAACCACCCTAATGTATGGTTTTCTTCCTTGTCACTTCGTTCTGAAAGCCCAGATTTAATGAAATTCTTATAATTATAAAAGCATAATCATCATTGCAAATTTTTTGTGCAATATCTATGGTCAGCTTATTTCAGTTTTGGGATAGCATTAACTTTTCCATTGATTTGTCGTTTCTCTACATCAGACAGTATTGGAGGTCGTCTACTTCTAACACCATTTGGTACACTTCCTTGCTTGTTCTAACTTTCTGACAAGACTCAGTAATTTTCACCAATTTTACATAATGAAAATCTATATTTACGTAGTCGAATGATAACTTGTCTCACGTAATTTGTTATTTCACTTTGACTATATCGTCACCTTGAAACCAGCAGGTGCTATGTCTACTTTTGCTACTTTTGAGAAAATCGAGTTTAAAAGTTTGAAGTTCCATTTAAAGCCTGTATAATTTCATTTCATTTCTAACAATTTTAGCCAGTTGGAGGTCATTCTGTGAGATATTGGGGGTTGATGCCCTTCAGTACAAGGTCTTTGACTGCAGTGTTAACTCCATTTTTGCCAAAAAAGTGCCTTCTGGTTCCCAGGTGACGATATTGTCCTTCAGAGTTATCACCCGAACAGAATGTTGTACTATTAGACACGTGATATACAAACTAGAATAATCTTTAACGTTCTCTCTGTAAAAGTTTTTTTGTTTATTTGTCTACTGTATACCACTAAATGTTGACTTGAATACTTTGCTAAATATGACTCGGAACTTTCTCAGATATCGATAGCAATAAAAAGGAACTGCTCTACGGAAGACTACCAGGAATAATCAAGAATTTTAATGGAAGATATTTCCTTTCCTGTATAAGTGAGACGATTACCTTATTATTTCACATCATCTCATTGCTTATAACTGTTGTACACTCTTCTTGTTAGGATTCCGTTGCGGTCTCCAGTAGCTGATCCTGGAAGAGTTTCGGCAGAGATGACAAGAAAAAAAAGAAGTGCAACATGTGAAGTGGTAATCTACAATTTCTGTGCTCTGCATACGTAACACATGGGATTTGTGTCGTTTAACGATCTCACATCAGCAGCCGTTGTATGTAGGCACGCACAACAACGTGTCGGGAATACAGTTGCTTCAAGGCAGTCTCAGGGCGCTATTTTGGGATATCCTTATAACCACATGCGTGCCATTTGAGGAATACAATAGTAGTCCTAAAGGTGTTATTTTCTTACCAGTACCATTCTTGTTTTCTTCTTGTCCAGGTTTTACGGCTATTTATTGTTCCTTTTCTTTACGTGTGATCAGAGATAAACATAGAATGGCAGTTTTTGATGTTATTTCTCTTCCTCTTCGCACTATAATTCCCAAATACTGACGCTGCTTGCCGATATTTTTCTTTCTCACTTTCTACCCATCTATTTTTACTGTATACAGGGTGTCTCTGAAATAATGGCGCAAACTTCGGGGGGTGATTATTTACGTCAAAACAAAAAAGAGTTTCTTTGAAGAAATTGAAAACTACGGTATGCGTATTTTCGGAGCTATAATTACGCGGGCACCGCCCCCAGACACCTGTGGGGGTTGCTCCCCCTTTTCGTAACCAGACACTCTCTACGGGATTGCACCGCCATGGTGTCCAATTGCACCCTCCCACGAAGGGAATGCACCACCATATGGGAGGTTTGCCCTATTTATTGTAATCTACTCTTGGTCATACACCTTCATATAAAATTTCGTTTCTCCAGCTTCAATGGTTTGGAAATTGGGGTTTTGGGCGGACATTTTGGATCCAAGTTAACGACTTTTTGAACGTTTTCTTATATTGTCGTGACCTGCTTGTGATGGTACACCTTGATGTAAAATTTCATTTACCTAGCTCAAACAGTGTAGAAAATGGGTTTTGGGGCGGTCATTTCGAATCTAAGATTTCGACTTTTCCAAAATGTTGTAATATTTTCCTAAACTACTCGTCATAATGCACCTTTATGACAATTTTTTTATCTATAGCTCAAACGGTGTGGAAAATGGATTTTTAGGTCCGCCATTTTGTATCCAAGATGGCGTCCTTGAATACATATTGTAATATTTCCTTAACCTACTAGTGATGTTGTACCTTCATACCAAATTTCATTTCTGTAGTCAACCGTTTAGGCTGTGTATTCTATACAACAATGGGTTTGGCGGCTATTTTGGATCTAAGATGGCGACTTTTTTAAAATGTCAGATTTATTTCCTTTACATACTCATAGTCGTACACCTTCATACCAAATTTGGTGTTTCTAGCTTCAGTAGTTTGGCCTGTGAGCTTACATGGATGAGTCAGTCAGGGAATCAGTGACCATGGGGCTATATAGTAGTATATTAGACTCGCTTTGCTTCGCTGGGGGCGCTGTCCCCAGATCTCCGTGGGAGGTTGCGCCCCGACCTGCAGTATTTTCTGGGGTTTCGCCCCTTTATCTGAATAAGAATCTCTATGCGGTACTGCACTGCCATGGTGTCCATCTGCACCTTCACACGGGGGGCTACGCCCCCAAAAGGGAGGTTTGCCCCATTTATTGTAACCTCCTTTTGGTTAGACCCCAGACCATATTGAAACTTACAGAATCTTAATCTACACTTCGATACCTTTCAAACGGAGTCAAAATCGGGGAAGGGGTTTAAAAGTTACTTTTTTTAGCCGAATCACAGAATTTTCACAATGATACAAAAGTGTGTCTGTTATTCTGTGTGTCTATTTGTTTTAGTCCCAAATGAATGATACCGGGTGGTTTGGGGGGTCAATTGCGGGCTGCAACAAGTATTGGGTAAATCGAAACTTATTTTTTTCTTATTAGAGTCACCTTTTTCGAGATACGGAGCCTACATGGTCCGAAATCGACCTTTTATATGAAGACTATGCACTTTTTTTTTAAACAGACAGCCTTACAAAATAAGTTATATTAGTATAAAAACCCTTCCGGGGTAAACGGAAGAGTGACGCAACAATTCTACTCACAAAAGAAGTGATATCTATTTTGCGAGTGATTTTCTTTTATGTCACTATGGCGCAAGGGAGGATACTAAATATCTTATTTTTTTTTACAAAGGAAACACTTCTACCATAGTGACAGAAAGAAAATAACTCACAAAATGGTTATCACTTCTTTTGTGAGTAGAATTCTTGCGTCACTCTTCCCTTTACCCCGAAAGCTAAATATATGAAAGTAACAATGGAATATTGTATTGTCAGCCGACTTACGTCACTGTGCAAAATGTCATCACTGTATGACGTCTGGTTCAATCGTTAACAGAGTATTAGCTTCGCAATCGAAAGGTCCTGGCTTCGAATCCAGCGGAATACTATTCTGAAGTTTTCCACTGTTTTTGCTCAGTCGCATCTAGCTAATGCGGCATGGTACCTTCAAACTAGAGTTGAAGGTTTCTGGCTGACGTTCTTCCCTATTCCCTCCCTATCCTCTATCGTGGTCTGAGGCAGATATGTCCTAATGCCATATAGATAGATTCAAACATTCAAATAAAATAATCAAACAACAGCAAATCATGCAAATTTTACAGTTTCAGCTTGATTCCTATATAATTTTGTGATAGATTTTCACATTAGTTTTAATTGAGATATTTTGAGCAGCACGAGCGGTTCATGGACCTCACTCTCAGAAACTTTGCTCTGAAGGAAGTAGAACTGTGCGGCATTTTAAATATATCTATCAAAAGTTTGTAATACCAAGACATTGTTATTGAAAAATATTTGTTTATTGAATATCGGTATTACACGATGCTATGATCAGTGTTCAATCCCCTACATTATTTCTACATAAAAGTACGTTGATTCGGGGGAAGTTTCCTCAATCGTACTATCAACTTACTGATAGTACGGTTGTTCTTTTTGGCTAGATTCTGTTACCGGGCTCATAAACAATCCCTGTAACAACATACCGGTACCTTAAATGACGTTCGATTTCCAACGATATTTTTATATCAACATGCACGGCAGTGCATGAGCCAAGTTCTTCACGTCAGAAAACGTTAGCACTGCCAGAAGCATGTTATACAGGAACAAGAGTTTATGGCAAAATCGACGATTTGGGGGGCCCGTAAGAAAAAAGATGTTAAAGATAGGAATATGACCTTTTGCCGTTAAGGAGATATGGTAAATATGTGCAGATGTACAAAATTTCATATTCGTATCTCAAACTATGTTCCAGTTGTGGACCCCTGAAATTGCACATTTTAGGCTAACTGACTCACTCACTCACTCACTCACTCACTCACTGACTGACTCACTCATCATATTGTTTAGGGTGTTTGGAGTAAGCTAGAAACATGAAATTTGGTATGAAGGTAGAGGATGATAAGTAGATAAAGGAAAAATTCCGA